>BQNB010128800.1:0-19221 GCA_026074375.1 Tanacetum coccineum
TGTGGAAACCAAAAGATCGTTTATAGCTCGAGATTGTTTAGACCTCATCTAGGATCATGATAACAAAGATAATAACATGTATGCACAGCGGAATTAAACATAAGAACAATGTTATCATCAACAAGGTTTTTCTTCATTATCATTCACTCCAAGCCCCAATTCTACTTTGATCAATAGTAGAACAGTTACATCAATAAACTATAATAGGAATCATAAGATCCTTGAGGCAACACCACACAAACTAGACGTCTACATCTTCTTGGATACACACGCACACCTTTTTCTTTTGTGTACATTAAAACTATGTGTCTATGATCTCTTTATATAGAGAGATCATGACTTACAAAGGAAGTTAACATAAAGATATAAACAAGTAAATATTTTAAACATTAAAAAATATCTTCTATTATCTTTATCTTCTTAAGGAGATCTTCCAGAATCTACATAATTCTCCACCAGCTTGTAGAATTCTTTAATGACGATTCTGATCCTTTTGTTTCATTATTTTATTTATTTTGTCTCATCAAATCAAGAATCCCAATAATCTTCCCCTATTTGATGATGACAAAAAAAAACAAAGTCGTGTACGAACTTCATCATAAAGCCAAAGCTTCCCCTGAAGTTGAGATGTAATCATCTCCCTAAATGAAACAAAACTTCCCCTTAAGTAGATTTCCTTTGTACCATGCCACACCAAGGATCTACAAGTTGCAACCTGTTAATATTTCTTACCCTTTTTGTCATAATCCAATAGGGGACTTATGAATATAATCAACTTTGATCTTGACCACTACAAACCAATATCACACTTCTAATCCAAGCCTTCTAACTCCTCAAATTACCCACCATTAAGCACAATAAGAAAAATGAACTTGAGTAATAGAAACTCACACTAGCAGTAGTAATAATGACTAGCAGTAGTAAAAACCTTCACCTCAATGACGCATGTAAATGGTTAAACATTTTAACAATAAGCTTCCCCTTAAACCAATATGTTAACCATCTCTTGTATCTTTAAATTCTGTAGACTCTATGTAATGATTACTGATGAAGAAAAACAAGTATAACGAACTTGATGTAGAAGTAGAACAACCCAAACTTGTGTCTTATATCTTGTACTATCCATGTGACTCCAAACTTATAAATAAATATGTGAAATATAAGTAGATCGTAACATCTTGACAAAATCCTCATCTTCTATGAGACACATAACCAAAGTGATAGCAAATGTGAGCATTGAGCACCATAAGTTAGATCACACACCTTTGCTAGATTTGTCAAGTCTTCGTCACATCGTTTCTAAGCACGAACAAGTTATCTTTAAAGTGTAACACCCACTTTAAGATATGATAAGAACACGCATCCGAAAAACTCCACTTCAACTTCAAATAAGTAATAAACAACCTTCTTCGTAATCAATTAATCCAAGAAAATATGAGCCTTTTAAATGTTTAAGAACATTTAAACCAAATAAATCTGTTAGCTTCCCCTTAAACGAAGCATCTTGTTCAATTCGAGATCCAAACCATGTGTGTGTCATTCGATATCGAATAAAACTGGCAGTACAAACTCTCTATGCAGCCACCCCCCACACAGCAGTACATAAGAATTCCAAAAAAACGCAGCATTTGTACTAAAAGAAAAATTCTGCAGTTACTAATGTAACCAGAACAGTACTAAGTACTCATAAAGCATACTAAGTATAAAAGTTGGTAGAACTAAGTTCTTGTTTTGCAGCTTAAAATTCAACATCCAACAAACTGCACTAATAACATAACCATAATACCCAGCGTTTCATTTACAGAAACCTTATCTAATCTCAATCACACAAACTACTGCTTTCAAACCATGGCCAACATCAGTATTAAGTTCATCAGCACACAAATATCCCATGAGTATACGTACTAATTGAATAGCAGCAGTATGGAAACCAAATGTAGCAGTACTAACAAAAACGATCATCATTAGGCAACGGTAGCGTATAGAACAGTATTAACTTCAGATGCTGGCATATTATTTTCTACTATTGAAAATACCAGCATAACATAAACCAAACACGAATAAGCACACTGAATGTAATACTGCCAGAAAACCACAAAACCATTTGAACCAATCTTTCAAGCATAAATAAAATATATATGGGAAAAATATAATCCCTAAACTTTAGGATTTTCTATATTAAACCAGATTCCATTCCCAATCTTATCACATAAAACGAACAAACCTGTTGTCCCTATTATACCTGTTGTATCAAAGCTACATAAACTTTCAACCTTCCTGTTAACATTCATTGAACAGGAATCAAGGCTGTGTGACCCTTCAAAATTCGAAACCAGGCAGCAGAAACATCAACGCGAGCAATACTAACTTGTAACCACTGTTTAAGGATACCTTTTTTTAAGTATCCAGACGACACTTTTTAGTGTCACAAAGCTGTCACGAATCTGTCACTAATTCGTTTTCTCCTTCCTCCCATTCTTTCTAGCGACACTTTATCTTTGGCAGTAGAAACGTAACCAAGCAGTTGTAATCAGTAACCTCAGTCGACATATCTTTTTCTTTGCATCTGTTCGGATAAAACCTGGGACGAATGGTATGTATTTATAACAAAAAAAAAGATGTAACTGTAACAACCCGAGTTTCAAGTGAATGTCTATCCCAAACCTAAGATAGTTATTTTTAATTACGGAAATAATTATAGTCGCTATGTTATATGTGGTTGATTAGAATTTCTATTTATTGGTGAATTTCATTTCGTGATTTAGTTTCTATTTGTTTTTTTCGCTTTTAAGAAAGTCAAAAAAATATATTTTATTGCTCCGAGAGCGTAAATATGTCAATTTTGTAGTTTTCGTCGTTTCCCCGAGTTTTTGTAAAAACCGTGTTTAAAGGTCGTGTTTTACGAGGTTTAACGTTTTAATAAAGGTTTTAAACTATATTTAGTGGGACTGATTTAAAATATTTACAAACGTGATGTTACCCGTGTTTGGTCGACTAAGTAACGGAAATATAACCAATTTATATTAAACTTGCAAGGACTTATGAAAGGAGGGGTTAAAATTGCCAATTGATCAAAGTTTAATTCTATAAATAGAACCATTCATACACACATAACACTCTTTATGAAATTTTCATTTTTCTTGCTCCTCCCTCCTTGTTGCCGTTCGAAGTCACACACACACAAACATTGCCATCAAAAATTTATTACTTACATGCATTTAAATCCGATTATACCATTTTAATCCTTGTTCAACTCCCCCACCGCTACATTCTCACTAAAGAATCCTCACAATGCAATGATATTGAAGAAGTTGGTTTTTGGTTAATTTCATTGATTGGTGTATAAGGAAGTTTTAAGGATGTTAGATTATGGTGTTTTGGTGCAGTTGTTTGAAAAGGTTTTGTTTTAGTGTCTTTGGGTTCGTCTGATTATAAGCAGCAAGGGAGCCATCTTTTGAATTTCTTTGATAGCATTTTGTAACACCCTAGTTATGTTTTTTGTTGATTAGGAATACAGATTACAATGTATTATTGTTGCAGTTAATCAAGTGCAAAAGTGGGTTTGAAATTATTTCAAGTATTGAACATAATGTTGATGATTTGTAGAACATATTATTAGGCTAGGATAAACAAGTTGGAAGGTTAGATTTTGTTAATGATTTTTGGTATGACTTAGGGTGACTTTTGTTGACCAGAAAGTTTTGACTTGACCATGAAAAGCTGGTCAAAAAAAATTGAAATCTAAATTAGGCTTTTAAATATGATAAGAGGAAGTTTCTAAAGGTCCGTTTTGGATATATGGTAGGCCTTGTAACTCAAAAAAACAAAGATTTTATTTAATTACCGCCGAGTCAAGTTTGAGTTATTTTTGGTAAAAAGTCAACTAAGAATTTTTGACTTTGAAAGTCAATTAGTATGACATTTGAATATAGTTTATAACAAAAAAGGTTTCATAATGTTAGATAAACTTAGATGAAATGCTAAGTATGGGTTATAGTATCTTATACTTTCGACAACTTTCTAAAAATTGAAACTTTATAAAAGCGGTTTAAAATTGTTTAAGTAAATCAAAGCAAATATTTTGCGTCGCACTTGAGTATTCTAGTATAATGAATTGTGAATACGTAATATATATATATATATAATATATATATAAATATAAATATATATATATATATAATAATTATATATATGAGTATATATATATAATATAAATTAATATACAAGGTTGCAAAAAGCGCTAGCGCTCCCGGGCGTCGTGTAGCGCCTACTATAATTCGTTATGGCGGGGATTAATCGGATGAATTTTTTATAATACAAAAATTATAATTTTAGATATATATGTATAAAGATAAGCATGTAATTTCAAAGTTCAAAACTCAAATATTTCAATGATCCGATTTTTTCATTATTTATCTGATTTTTTTTTGATTTATCTAATTTTTTCGATTTTGACCAGAAGTTATAGCCATTTTTGACCGATTTTTGACCGATTTTTTACCAGACCGATTTTTAGGCCAATTAGTAAAAATCAAGGCGTTTAATGACCGATTCGCGCCTAGGCGCCGATAACGGCAGCTAGGCCGATTTTGCAACACTGTATATACATTGTATATGTATGTATAATACACACCTATAATATATTAGAAATGTATAAATTATATAATATATATATATATATATATATAAAATAAATGTGTTTGTGTGTGTGTGTGTGTGTTGTGTGTGTGTGTGTTGTGTGTATAAAAATATATAGATAAATATATATAATATATATATATATAATATATATATATATATAATAATATAGATTGTATATGTAAATAAACATGTATTATTTGTATAATAAACATGTAAATAATGTATATATACAATCTATATATATATACATATACATATATCATATTACATATATATATAGCATATACATATATATAATATATATTATACATAACCATATATATATATATATATTCATATTTATATATATAAATATAAATATAATAGAAATATATATACATCTATAAATATATTTATACATGATACATATCCGAGATCCAAAATTAAGTGTTAACCAATATCGATCAACGCCAGCAGTTTTAACAATTTCTAACTGGCAGCACTATCCAAACCGAGCAGTACTAAGTGCAGCAAGCAGCACTAATATATACGGGCAACAGTAATATTGAAACTGATAGTATAAAAATATACTAGCAGCACTAATGTAAAACAAAAACAATTCGGCCCAGAAACAATGAAGAGCTCGGCCAATTTTATTGTTGAATCCATCTTCTCCCATTACTAAATTTGGATTCAAGACAAATGCAGCCCAAATGAATTATTTTTATTTCATTCCATCCCATGTTTCATATCCGGCCCAATTCCACACTTGTACCAGCCCACGAACCTTGTGCAATTATGTGACCTTTTTACTTTTCAGTATAAGAGATAAGCGCACCCTAATTTCTCTCACGCTATCACGCAGTCACAAACAATTTGTCCCATTCATCTCTATTGAGTCTGTAGTCATCCCTTAGCCAACAAAATAAACGAGAAGTCAAAACAGTCATGCTTAGCAACACTTTATCCGTTACAAAACTGTTACTAAAGTGTCATAAATTCTTTGTTCTCCTTCCTCCTATTCTATTAGTGACGCTTTAACTGTCACTGAACTGTTGTTAATCTGTCACAAATTCAATTACTCCTTCCTCCCATGCATTTTGTGACACTTATTCTGTCACAATGCTGTTACTATTGTGTCACTAATTCTTTGTACACTTATGACAGTATTAACTTCAAATCCAAAGCAAAGCAAGCAGTATTAATCAAACCGAGCAATATTAACATTTAAGGACCACGCCAACACACTGATATCCATACCTTCCATCAAACTGGCGGTACTAATAATCAACAAGCAGTTGAAACTTTTTCTAACAGTTATAATGTTTTCGAGCAGTAGTAAGTTTCATATGTGCTGTAGTGTGTCAATTTTGACAGCATTAATAAGTTATGAGCAGCGCTAAGTATATAAAAGCATACCTTGTAACGTCTTTGGCAGCAGAAACAAGTAATCAGGCCCAAACAACTTAGCAACATAGAACCCTAACTTTGATAGAAAAACTTGCTGTCAAAATCATGTCTTCAAATCAGATCATTAATATCCTTGTGTCTTCAAATCGTGTCGCGTCTGCTTCGTGAAGAATTGAACACAAGTAACTACAGCAGCAACCATGATCTTTAGGGTTTTTATCAAGCAGATTAGAGATCGATTAAGATACAAACAAAGTATAAAATCTGCTTTTATCGAATTTATGCACAGATTCTGTTTCATACCGAATTAGGGTTTATACACAACCCTAACTTTACCAAATTTGACTATGAACACCGAAAAACAAAATATTGAAAAACCCATTAACCAATAAAACCTTGAAGATCCTAGATCGAGAGCCATCAGGCTCTGATACCACCTAATAGAACCTAATAACCTGATAGGTTCTTGGATCGTTTATAGCTCGATGTTATTTGGACCTCATCTAGGATCATGATAACAAAGATAATAACATATATGTACAGCGGAATTAAACATAAGAATAATGTTATCATCAACAAGGTTTTTCTTCATTATCATTCACTCCAAGCCCCAATTCTACTTTGATCAATAGTAGAATAGTTACATCAATAAACTGTAACAGGAATCATAAGATCCTTGAGGCTACATCACATAAACTAGACGTCTGCATTTTTCTTGTGATACACATACACACGTTTTTCTTTTCTGTATATTAAAACTATGTGTCTATGATCTCTTTATATAGAGAGATCATGACTTACAAAGGAATTTAACATAAAGATATAAACAAGTAAATCTTTTAAACATTAAGAAATATCTTTTGTTATCTTTATCTTCTTAAGGAGATCTTCCAGAATCTGCATCATTTGATATCTTTGACTAAATCTTCCATAATTCTCCACCAGCTTGTAGAATTCTTTAATGACGATTCTAATCCTTTTGTTTCATTCTTTTATTTATTTTGTCTCATCAAATCAAGAATCCCAACAGTATTGAACTCCTTCAATACGGCGTATCGACCAAATTCCAGACTCTATAAATACCAAAACCTAAAACTAGTTTTAGGAATGCTTTAACCACCAAGTTCAATTTTCAAAAGAGAAGAAAAGCAAAGAAGGTTCTGCAAAGTGCTTCAATCCATAGGGAAACCCTTGTAATTCCTATACCCTAAATACGCGTTAGGTTTCTGGTATCGTTTATTATTGTTTAGTTTACCTTAATCGTTCATCTATGACATTTGTATAGTTACAATGGCTATTAGCTAATACCTTGTGGAATTAGCCATGTTTATGATAATTTAATGTTTGGTTTGTTTAATTAAGATTGTATGCTTATTCGTTGTGAGTTGTTTTATGTTTATCAATTTATACTCATTTACGTGCTTAAGTGTGTGACCTATCATTCAACTGGATCTAGGAATACAAATAGAGCGTTAGCTAGATGTCGGGATAGCTCTTCATATCTGCAATTTATATATGTAGAGTAATAGGATCACAAATATTGACATGTCTTTACCTTTGGTTTAGTGAACAAGTTGGACTAGCAGGTGACCTAAGATCACAAATCGCATTCTGATTCCTTTGGTAAAGATTTGGGTAGTGGACTACTAGTATATAAAGTGCCGTTAAGCAGTAAGTTAGTAAAGTCTCATTGAGCTAGGATTCAATAAGATCACCATTATTGTCTCCTAAGATAGATTATAATCAACTACGAATGCTTTATGCGGATTTGGTTAATTGTGACAGAATTGCCAAGTTTAGGGTTTAGGAAGAAGTACCGCCTAAACCTAGGAATGATATACCCTAACGAGATAAGACGATCATTTCACTTATAAACAAAACCTACGGTTTATTAGATTAAATATGGTTAATAAGTTTCCCTTACATTAGGCTTGACCTCTTCTATATCTTTTGTCTATCAACTTATGTGTGTTAATTGTCATCACAACCTTAGGTTAGAATAACTAAAACCCGTGCCAGTCTCTTAGGCTAAACCCCCCCCTTGCATTAGTTTAGGATTAAATTAGGTTTAACATAGAATAGAATAATTTAGGACTAACTTAGATAACTAAAATATTGATATATTTAAGTATTAACACTCTCGCTCTTAGTGATCGACACCATACTTACCAACAAAACTAAAATTGATCGGGCACACTACCCGTTAGTGTTGTTTTTAGGTAAAGTCGGCAAAATATAAATAATAAAACTTGATAACAAATATTACCTACGCACAAGGACACATCATAGACAATCTAAGTTTTAATTTTAAAAACGGTAAAAACTATTCAACCCTTCGTCTAGGTTCCACATTCTATCATCTTCAAATTCGAAAAATGAACACCTAGGGATCCACTTTGTCTTAATAAACCTGGTTTAAATCCATAATGTTTCTTAGGGTCAACTATACATGGGTGATAATATCAATACACATCCTTAAAGGGGAAAGACGCCACGTAAGGTGAAGGTAGTGTATGAATGGTCAAATGATCTACTACCTTCATCCTAAAACTATAAGGACTATGTGGTTTGATGGGTGGTTTAGGGCCACTTTTGTCTCCTAGACTTATGTCTAAGGATGGAGAATTTGGTAAGGGATTTAGTTGAGGCTCTGATTTATCAAAACTTGGAACTTCCCTAGAACTAAGAGAAATGTTATGATTAGTCAAACCTACATCCTCTAGTTTTGTTTGGTCCAAAAGGTTCTTCCTCTATAGGGGTTCCTAAAGTCTTTTTTACTTCTTACGGGTAAGTTACGGGCGATGTGTATTCATCAAATGATGGTAAGATTTGTGGGTACTTTGTGGGCTTGTATTTCCTACCTCATTATTCATGATACCTAGACTACCTATATCCTCATCACATGCATCGCTAGAACATAACCATGACATGAGGTACCTTAATGTTAGCCTCAAAATATTGAGTCGAACAAGGAAGTTTTGGTCATTCGTTTATTAAGTCTCGATTATTATATCTTACACGTTGTAATAGGCTAGAAAGGATAATCGAGCTCGGTACTTAATCTAATATTGTATACGTTACGGGTTTTAATCCAACCAAACCCAAGCCTGGCCCGTAGAAAAGTTTATAGGCGTCTCATGTTTATGCTAGGACTATAAATACCCCCTCTCCACACATGGAGAGGGGTTGGTTGTCATTTGTAAACACACACTTAACATTTGATAATCCATCCAATCTTTACTTCTCTCTTATTTTCTCTCTAGCTTCTTCCTTTCTTTCTTATGTGATTCGTGCCATGGTGAAGTGAAATACGTGATCCTGCATGTAGTATCACTCGCCTCGGGTGGGTTTAGTGAACGTGGTTTTTGTTGTAGCTTATTGGGTTCGGCTTATATATAATTTATATAGGGGTTCGGCTTATTCTCGTGGCTCTTTTTTAGATTTGGCTTATTTTCTAGTGCTTATTTAGTAAAAAGCTTAAACCTTTTCATCTCAAAAACATATCTAGCTATTCTAAGCGACTTTTTCATGGCTTATTTTGGTTGTAAACAACATTTTGTAAAGCTTTGTATAGCTTATTTTGGTCACGTCTTTTATTCTAGCTTATATAGGTTTTTAGCTTATTAACAACTCTTTTCGTGTACTTTCTTTCTTAAAATAACAAGTAGCATAATCTTTTCTAGTTTTCTTAGCTTATTTCATTAAGCAACGACTTTTTAAAGCTTATTTGAGCTTATGTACTCACGGCTTATTTTCAAGATTAACCAAGTTTAAAAACGTAAAAGCTTAAACTTTCTCTACAACTTATTTGTTGCTTATCTTTTAAAAGTTTTTCGTGGCCTATTCTTGTTTAAAAACATCTTATTTCGAACCTTTTTCCTGGTCATTCATCACCGCCGTTTATCAGTTTATGTGCTAAGGGAAAAAGACAAGAAAAAGTACAGGTGGTTTAAAAAACCTTCAATACCGCGGTTTATGATCTCCTTCACCACGGTTTAGGAGAAAGTGCCAGCGGTTTAAGGTGTTGCAAACCGCGTGTGGAAACTAAAAGGGGAGGGGGGTTGAATAGTTTATAAGTTCGTTTTACGTTTAAAAAATTTTCTTTCAAAATACTTAGATTCGAGTTGTATGTTCAACCAATCAACAATATGAATCAACAAAGTAAATATCTAAACTAATACTAAATAGAAATCACGACAATATAAAGAGATGAGAGAAGGAACAATCAAACCAAGACACCAAGATTTATAATGGTTCGGCTACGAAGTTCTTCTCCGCCCTACTCTACTCCCCGAGTATCCTACTCGAGATTTCACTATGTCAACAAGCTCCCTTTAGGCGGAGAAAACCGTTTACACGTCGCTTACGTTATTTTCCGACACTAAGCTAAATGTCGAGTTATAATCTTAGCTATAACCAATCTACCACTTCACAAACACTATACACTCACAAGATCTACACTATCGGATTTACACACAATCTGAATCACATAATTACACAAGATAATTACAATAGAGATTTGATACTTAGAAGAAGAGAGGAGAGATCACTAAATAACAATTCGTTTCTTGGCGAATACGAATGTTCTTCTCTTGCACTTGATAGAGAGGAGAGATGAGAAGAAGAGATTAGATCACTTGAAACAAGATCATCAAACAATGTTAGTGATCAAGAGATTTTAGTAGAGAAAAAAGGTTTAATAGAGAGAGAAAGAAGACTGAAAAATTCCGAAGCTCAAAGAGGTATGTTTTCTTGTCCATGAAATAGTGCAATTATTATATACAGGATTTCAACGCGAGCTGGCGGCAGTCTCGGCTGACCTAAATAATCTGGGAGGCCGCCACTAGAACTCCGCCACCTATTTTTTGTCTTTTTTGTGGGAAAGTTGTATCTGGTATGGAAGCTTCCATTTTGGGAGAAAACTAGATTCAAATTTTATTATTTAAATAAAACATTTTGTGTTTTATTAAAAAGTATTATTTATTTTGTAGAAAATACTTTGTGAAAATATAATGGTTAAGAAAGAAATATTTTCTTGATCACTAATCATGCTTAATGATTTGTTTGTACATACCTTAAGTGATCACTAATCTTAGAAATAGAATTTTACAATTAATAATTTGTAAACGTTTATTTTTATCGTAAACGTTTTTACATTTTGTTATTATCAAAACGTTGAGAGGTCAAAAATATAAATGAACTATCGTAAGACATTGTATTTGTATTAACAGTTAGCTCAAGGCATTAAGGTAAAAATAGAAGGCCATTTGGTCTTATAAATTGCTTCTTTATTACGCAAATACACTTATTACATAGCAAGTAGATCTTTACTGCGGTATCTAAATGATTTACATACAAAGTTCTAGAATAATAAAATCACCGGCACACCTCAAAGCAAAAAGATTCAAGCATTAAAAGATGTAAGCTAGATATGAAATAGGGCTCAAATCTCACAATTTAGAGGAAGTTCTATAATATTTCCTAGCAATGATTTCGATCCCAGAATGATTGTCAGATAGTCTAATCGGACAGGAAACGTCTCAATTTTTCAAAATTACTGAATTCACCAGTAGATTAATCTAGTTATTCTAATATATTTATTATCCTAAAAGCGTGAAAACAACTAGATTACGAGGGCAAACAAGCACACAAAATTTAAAATTAGCCTAGAAAATGTGAAAATTTTATAAATATATCTCGTTTTCTCTATTTACTTTACTCCCCACACTTAATTTAGCATTGCCACACAAGCAACAAAATGAAACAAAGTATATAAATAGGGAAAAAGAGTAAAGAGAGACCAGATATTCGGGCATGGAAATTTGAAACTTAGAGCTCCATATGCTTCTGGCATCAAAATAACAATAATCTTTACACAAAACTACGAAAAAGCACAAATTTTTTTTGGATTTTTTTGTGAAAAGTAATGCTACACACCCCACATTAAGTTTAGACATGATTTTTTTGAAAAATTCTGGGTGTAAACATGAAGATTAAAAACTTGTAGGAAATTAGTTGAAACATACTGGTTTGCCTCCAGAGCAGCGTTTATTATATAAACGAGGAATCAACAGCCAAACTCATAAACCTTTTACCCTTTCATTTTTCTCCGAGTGGAGATTTCTTACTCGTATCCTTTTTGACGTAAAGATAATCACCTTTAACTATTCCCTCGCCAGTTTCATCTAGGTCATACAGCTTAGCTTCATTGCAAAGTGTTTTCCATTACGCTGAAATATGAACGTGGAGTATTCTCTTCTACCCATGGCATGTTATAGGCGATAATCTGCTAGGAACGGTGCCATAAACGGAATAGCTTTCATTTTTCCTTCTCACATGAGGTGAAATTTCCTTCCTCAGTTTTACTCATTTATCTACTCTCATCATGGATAAAGTTTAACACGGGTGTCTAATATACAATGAAGCTTCCTCCGTGTATTAGTCATATAACCAGCATAACCAGATAGTAAAACCATTTTGACCACAAATGGTCCATTACCAATTTGATCTGAGCTTTGAGTTTTAAACTTGTACTTTGTAATTTGTAATAAGAGAACTTTGTCTTACGATTTGAATATATCTGGACTCTAAGCTTCTAATAGCATGAAAATCCTTAGTTTCGAGAGCTTTGTAGAGTTTGGAATTCTCATACGCTTGGAGTCTCAATTCATCGAGTTTCAATGCAATAGCAAAAGATTGTGTCTTTCCCCATGCGATGTGAGATCTGGATTAACAACTCCTAAATGGCCTAGTAGCTCGATGTTTAAATTCGAACGGTAAGTGACATGTTTTTTTCCGTACTACAACCGATACAATGTGTAGTTCCCATAGGTGTATTTTTTTATGCGTACGAAATTCCGCAAGATTGTCACAGTTTTCTCAGACCAAAACGAAGGGTATTTAGACTGGTGTATACGAAGAATTTTCTTTAAGGCCCTGTTGTGTTTTCAACTTGCCGCTTTTACAGAAGGTAAGCGCGTAGTGAGAACTATGATGAACTCTATATCGTTTTTGAAACGGTTCCTCCATTGGTTTGTTATAGAAGTGAGTAACTCTGTCAGACCGATTAAAGCTTTTTGAATGCCAAAATTCGGAGAAAAAGCTTTTTTGAGGAAATTGATCACAAATCGTGCTTCGTAGTGGTTAAAGCTTCGCATCTGTCCTATCTTGGGATCATACGAGTCGAAATGGACTAGAATATATTCTAACTTATGGATTTAGGGACGGTCCCATGAAATCTATTCCAAATTTATCGAGATATTTCATCACTTGGAGGCTGTTTTGAGGCATCTCAACTCATTCGGAAGGCTACCAGAGCTTATGGCAGGAATCATAGTTTTGAACGTAGAGTATGAGCCTCTTCAAAATTGTTGGCCTATAGAATCCAGCTTCAAAAACTTTCTTTGTTTGGTGGAAGGATCCATATGTGCCCAGTAGGTCATGATGACATTAGTCGAGATATCTTTTCAAGTTTCGGCCCCTTTAAACACATCTCATTGATCATTCGTCGGTGCACAATTTAAGAGATATAGTTCGTGCCCCAGAAATAGGGCTTAAGTCCGAAAATAACTTGCATCGTTAGCGTAAGTCAACCCTTGTTCTAAAAAAAATCCAACATATAATTCGAAATCAGCGAACCATGGAATTTATCTCCTCGGTTGAGGGGACATTTATTAGCGGAGCGGTTTCGTCAAGGAAATTATCCATCGATATCGTCATCCCTTAATTCCTCTAGATGTAGATTTTCAAGTCGTGACAAATGGCATGCCGAAACATTTTCTGCTCCTTTCTTATTTTTGATCTCAATATCAAACTCTTGGAGTAGTAAAATCCAATGGATAAGACGCGGTTTAGCATCTTGCTTAGCAAATTGATATTTCACAATGTAGAGTGATATGTAAAAAACGACGGTTTTTTGAGAGGACAAGATACGATCGAAAATTTATCAGTAACACGAGAACTACGGCAGAGAAGTTCTTATCTCAGGTGACCTTATAATTTTGTTGAGCGTTTTGAGAAGTTGCTAGCAAAATGAATAGGTGGAAATGTTTTCCTTCCATTGTCCCCGAGCCACGCTCCCGCTGATCAGCAAAATCACTTACATCGCACATAAGTTCAAACAGTTGCGACCAATCTGGTGAAACCATAATGGGTGCATTTGTTAACTTTTCTTTGAGCGATTCGAATGCTTGATGCATTCTTTTTTTTTATTGAGCCGAAAACTGATCCTTCTCGAGATGTTAGCATAGACAGGAAATGTTGGAAAAATCTTTGATGAATCGACAAAAAGAATCCTACATGTCCTAGAAAACTCCTAATGGCTTTGACGTTAGTGGGCGGTGGAATTTTGGCTATCACATTGATTTTTGCCTTGTCGACTTCTAATTATGCACTGGAGACTTTGTGTCCAAGCACAATTCCTTCTGTCACCATGAAGTGACACTTCTCCCAGTTTAGAACGAGATGAGCTTGATTGTATCGAACGAGCATTTGCTCGAGCTTCTCAAGGCAGGAATTGAATGAATCTCTAAATACCGAAAAATCGTCCATGAAAACTTCCATGGAGGTTTCAAGCATGTCTTGAAAGACGGCGATCATGCACCTCTAAAAAGTGGTGGGTGCGTTGCAAAGACCAAAAGGCATACACTTGTAAGCATAAGTTCCATAGGGACAAGTAAACGTGGTCTTTTCTTGATCGCCAGGTTCGATTGGAATTTAAAAGTAACCAGAAAATCCATCAAGAAAACAAAAGAATTTGTTCCCCGCTAACCTTTCCAGCATTTGATCCATGAAGGGTAGAGGAAAATGATCTTTTCAAGTGGCTTTGTTTAACTTGCGGTAGTCAATACAAACACGCCAACCGGTGACAGTTCTTGTAGGAACAAGTTCATTCTTTTCAATTGTCATAACGGTCATTCCTCCTTTCTTAGGCACGCAATGTACCAGACTCACCCAAGGACTATCTTCGATAGGGTAAATGACACCAGCATCAAGAAGTTTGATAATCTTTTTTCATGACTTCTTTCATGTTTGGGTTAAGTCGACGTTGCCTTTGAATAACAGGTTTGGCATCGTCCTCAAAGTTGATTTTGTCTTTGCAAAAAGATGGGCTAATGCCTGAAATATTAGATGTTTTCCAAGCAAATGCTTCTTTGTGTTTCTTAAGAACAAAAAGAAGACGCTTCTTTTCATCGTCTTTGAATAGAGCGGATATGACCACTAGAAAAAGGGAATCTTTTTCCAGAAAAGCATATTCTAGATGCTCGGGAAGAGGTTTCATCACAAGATCGGTTGCTGGGTCTTGGATAGAATTCTTGATCATTAAATTTTCCTCGAGGTGTAATTCTTTAAAATTATCCTTGATCCCTTCCTCTTGCTTAGGGATTTCTTTGATTTTGATCGCCATGAATTCTTTAAATTCATGGTCGAGAGATGATTCGTTAATCTTTTCTGATGTGCCTAAGAATGGTTTAGAATCGTCGAGCAATGCATCCAATTCTTCCTCTGTTACTTCGTCAATGACATCTATGCGGAAACATGTGTCATCATTGGAGTGAGAATGTTGCATAGCTTTGTCGATAAATTTCTTTTTGCAAAAAGCTAAAGTTAAGACAAAAATAAGCAACTTTAATAAAAGAAATTTTTGACAAAACTCAAAATTAAGCTAGAAAAAGCTTATTGAAAATGACAGTTTAAGCTAAATCTTACTAAAAGACCATAACTGAAAACAGTTTTGATTTTTAAGACTCAAATAAGCAAAAGAGAGCTAATAAGCTGATCCTAGATAATTACATATTCCTAATAAGCAATTATGAAAAGGTTTAATCAAGCAAAATGAGCTAAAAAGCCCTTATAAGCTGAAATGAAACCTAACTTTAAACAACAATTTTAAAGGAAAAATGACAAACTTTAAGCTAAGTTTAAGACTCAATAAGAACTTGGAAATAAGAAAAAGCTAAAAACATATGAAGTTTAGCATACAAAGAGCAGATTAAAACAAAAATTAAGAAAATTGGTTTTGAAAAATGCTAGAAAAAAGTAAATAAAAACTGATAGATTACTAACTAAACTATTTTTGGTTTAACTTAAAAGTCTAAAAGGCAATTAGCAACCCTATTTTTAAGTTAGTATAAGCTATTGTAAAAACTTGAAAAGTGAAAACAGATAAAGCTTGATATATAAAGAGCTTATTTTATCAATATCAGACTTTAAATCAAACTTAATATACTCTAATTAAGCTAATGAAAACCGACTTTTAAAACTTTGAAGACACTAAAACAGTTTTAGACTTAAAGCCAAAATGGAAATTGCACTCTTAACCTATCTTACTTCTACTGCATAAATGACTCAAAACAAGTATGAAATGAACACCAAAACCACTTATTGAAAATCTAAACAAATTAAGCCATGTTATCATACTAGATTACTACAGATTCAAACTAAGAGTAAATTGAACCTAACTTTTGAGATTTAAACTTTAAAAACTTATAAAGACTGGCTTTAGGAATAAGTTAAAGCTGATTGAATCTGACTAAAAAGCCAAAATGGCCTAAGCAATACTAACACAAGTTAGTACTGCTTGTGCCAAACACACCTTTAAAAACTTATTTTGCATTTTTAAACTATGGAAGGTAAAATTAGGCTGATATTTGGTAAAACAGATTTAGTATTAAGCCAATTAAGCACTAATAAGAAATCATCAACCATAATTAAGCAATATCTAATAAGCTAGAACAATGAGCTATTAACTAGAATTTTAAGAAAGTTTAACTCTTAAGCTAAAACTAGTAAGATCTAAACTATAAGCTGACAACATTAAACTATAGTAAGATGCAATAAGCATAAATAAGCACTAAATAACAACTAAATAAGCAGATAATAAGCTAAACAAAACAATAAGCTGAAATAGAGAACTAGAGATTTGTACCTTAATCCCAGCTAAACAGGGATGTAAATTGCTCTTAAGAGCTTAGAATTAAGCTCCAGCTTGTTTATCAAGCTGGTATTGTCCATAAGCCCGTCTAATATTGGCTTATCATCCATAAAACAAGCTGAGGTAAATTTGGGGTAGATTTTTAGTGAAACAGTAACACTGAGTTAAAACAGTAATGAGCTTATGCAAATGACTTGTAAACTGAATTAAGCTTAAATTGCATTAAGTGAAAACATAATTTACATTGATTTAAACAGTAATTTAATTAATTATAAAAAATTGGTTACAATGCTTTTGGAAAGAAGATACAAAAAAAGTAAATAAGCAATAAAAATAAGCTAAAAATAGGACTACACTACTCCTAAATCTAATTTACCCTAAATGTATATAAATGAAGAAATCATATTCTATTTATAGCCAAAGAGTGAGAGGAGCTTGTGCTTCTTGTGTTTTTTGTGTGAGAGGCTTGAGAGTGTTCTCCAAGCAATTTAATCCGAGCCCTTTAATTCCTCTTGTGCTTCTTTAAACCCAATCTAAACCCTTGATCTTTCTTAACCAATCAGCCTTCAAGGGATTGCCATCGTGGCTTTGGCTGTTTGTGAAGTAGAGTTGAGTGGGGAAAGTGATGGGTTTGTTTTGGGGTGCAGGGGACGAGGTTGAGAGTGACAGGGATGGTGAATAGTGTGGGGTTTTGGCGGGAAAGGGGTTTTGGTTTTATTTGTTTGACTGGGTGTTGGGATAACGGGTGTTAAGGGTAAATATGGGTTGAAGGACTAACGGTGTTAACCATTAAGGACTCACTATGTTAGTCCTCAAGGACTAACAGTGTAATGGCATAACAGGTTTATGGTTAAGTGACATGGGCTATTATTTTGGCCGGTTAAGTGTTGGGCCAGATTTGGTTATGGGTTGGATTTAATTAAATGGATTTAGGCTTTTTATTTAATAAATAAGCTTAATGGGCTGACTCAGCCCATTAACTTGGGTACGGGTTGGCCCAATAAGATACTTATATCTTCGGCTTTAGATTTTCGCGCTCTTTTCAATTCCGTGCTTGGTTTTGTTCTTTTTGCTTTGTTTTTCGTCCTTTTGTGAATATCCGTTACCTGCACAACACAAATAGTAAAACAAGCATATATTTGGCATTTTATGTCCGTTTTTGATCATAATTGGTCTTTTTAGCTCGTTTTATTAGGTCAAATGTATGTGTAATTAACCACATACCAAGTTGCCAACGCATCAGCCGCGCGTTGGGCTATCAACTCTTCTATAGCTTCAGAGCTCGTGGAATGTCTTGTAGTGGGCCTTTTCTTTAAGATCACAAGAAATATAACACACATGAGATTTCATACAACCATAACCATGTCATGTAATAGATATAATAAATAACAAGATCACGACACGCAAAGGTATAATAATGATGATATCACAACACACAAAGATATAAGAGATTCAACCAAAGCAATAGATAAAAACATCATAATATAGCGTAATCAAAACCAACATCGATAGATTTTAATACTTGATACATTGTTGTTCAAAGAAAAATAATAATACAAGTGTCACATCAAAAGCTACCAGCCGAGTACTAACTTGATTCTTGGTAGACTACAATATAACTATAATTGTTGAGATTTACAGATTTGATGAGACAAAAGAACAAAAGAATGAAACAAGAGGGACTAATTCAGCATTATGGGATTCTAGAAGACTTGAAGTCAAACAATAGTTATCTTCTCATTTAATGCAGTCAAACAACAATTAATGCTGATTGAAGATCTCATTCAATGCAGTCAAACAACGATTAATGTTGATTGAAGATTAATTACAACTTGAAGATTAATGCTGATTTAGTTTCCTAATTATTTAGTCAACCATATTAAATACATTGACTAAGTATTTAATACAATTGTTGACTGGAATTAGTTTTCTTTGTAAGTCTTGATCTCTCCCTATATAAAGAGATCATAGACATAGGTTTAGTGCATCCAAAAACATAGAATCGACTGATGAGAGTCGAATAGTAAAGGTGTGTGTGTGTACACCATAGTTACATAGTTAGATAGTTAGTAGTTAGTTAGTGGTGTAGCCCCAAGATTGTGTTTGGGGTAATAGGGAAACGTTTGAATAAGAAAACCTTGTTAAACATCATTGTTCTTGTTATTGTTATTCCGCTGCGTGATTGTTAATCTTTGATGTTTATATTATCCTATATGAGTCTTAATAACGATCTAAGGGGTCTCAACAGACTCCATAAT
>BQNB010128801.1:0-19221 GCA_026074375.1 Tanacetum coccineum
AAGTAGATCTTGTGTGTAGTAAAGTTTCTTCTTATTCAAAGCTTCTCAAAAGCTCTGATACCACTTGTTGATCCTAATAGAATAGATCTTTAATTCCTTAGCTTGTATAAGGTATAGTTATGCAAGATAAATCTAACACAACTATAATAGAAACTTTGATTGTGAATATCAAAGACTATAGAGAATCTAGTCAATGAGACTAAGAAGAATTACAATGAAACAATAATGAACAAGATCAATAACAAAACAATTTACCAAACTTTCAGCCTCAATATAATACGAATACTCTTAATAGTGTTAGGGTTTACAAAACCTTGAAGCTACGAATAGATTAACAGAATAATGAAAAGATGATATCTGGATGTATATACATTATGCCTTAGGACCTCCTTTTATACACCAAAGAGTCCTACAAGGCTTACAATACTTTCTTAAGTTATCATGATCTTCTAAACGAATAACTTATACGAATCTTTTACAAAAATTTCTTATACTTATCCCGTAATCTTGATAAACAATCTTCATCTTTATCCTTTCTCTTGTCTTTATCCTAAACTCTTCTAGCAGTTGTAATCTTTTAGCAATTGTAACCAGCAACATTAACTTTTATTCCAGCAGCACTAACTGTGTACAAGCAGTAGTAACTACTTAGAATATTTTCTTCATTCTTCATCAGCAATACTAAGTTACACTAGCAGTACTAACTTTATGCTAACAGTTGTAACTTTACTCAAGTAGTACTAACATATACTAGCAGTACTAAGTTACACTAACAGTAGTAACTTTTACACTAGCAGTATTAACTACTTAGTAGTATTTCTTCTAAGTCTTTGAGCAGTCTTAACTTCCATTAGCAGTAGTAATATATACTAGCAGTAGTAACTGACAGTACTAACTACTTAGCATATTCTTCACTAATATCACTAACAATACTAAGTTATGCTTAGCAGCAGTAACTCTAACCTTATCAGTATTAACTGCAAGATCATCATGAAGTCTTTTGATCCCAACAATCCTCCCCTAAACTTGATGTTTATCTTCTGAATCTTCAAGTTTCTTTATTAAAAGCTTTATCTTCACTAAGAGGATGCATTCAAACACTTCCCGGATTCTTGCACTATTTTGTCATGAGCTTAAGAAGTTGATAGCACATCTCATTCACTGGTCAGCTTGAAACTTATTGTTGAGCATTTCTATGATTGTTGCAGGAATAAGTAGATACTTTTTCTCTACCAGCATAAAGATATGCAGATTTACTGGTCAACTGTCACTTTGTATCCTTGTAGATTTCTTCATACTTCACTTTCTACATCAGGTTCAAACATCACTTTCAGATCACCTCATAACACTCTTTCATATGCCTCCTCTGGCCTTGTATTCCCATGTTTAGTTTTAACCAACTTCCAGAGTGTTTCCAGGTCTTCTTTGTCAATGTTTTGAAGCATCCTAATCATTGATGAGTACCTCCTTGAACTACCATCAGCTATAATGATTTAAAAGTATCCAATGTTTCCTTCTTTAATGATTTTCTAGTCAATAATGATTGGGGGCTTAGTGGTTAATGGTATAGCATCAACTTCTATTTCTTCTTCATCAACAACAATCTCCATATGCTTTTCATCTCAGCTTCTTCTTGATCATCATCTATCTTTTGCTTCTTAATTCTTTCTTGTTCTAGCTTTGTGCATATTCTTTTAGAACTGCTTTCTTTTTCTCTTGTTACACTGCCTTCATATTTCTCTTTACCTTCTTTTACCACTTTAGAATCCATAGATACAAATGAGTCTATCCAACCCATGGTCTTGTCCAAATCCTTCTAAACTACATTAAAGCTTTTGTTCTTCAACTGATTATGAGTGAATCCAGCCATGTTCTTCAGATAGGTACACATTTGATATCTCTTTTGAGCTTTGGTTGGTGGTTTTCTTCTCTGCTATTCTGCTCTACAATGCGACAATTTTTGAACTAGCTGACGCTCATGGCGGTATGAAAAATTTACATAAAAGCTTACCAATTCTATAATTCTTTCTTTTCACACAATGGAAATTTCTTATCCTTACTATTCTGCAATGCCTTATGATAAGACTAATGCTTGGAACGATATTTAGCTAGCACTATGGACTCAGCTATCATCTGTATTGCACAACCAAAAAATTTAACTTTTCCAAGTACATTTTTGATAATATGGTGAAGAACTTGAAGGGTGGGGTTAAATTTCTAATGTATCCAAGGTTTGTGAAAGTGTTCCTAGATAAACAAGTTAAAGGAATGGACCAACATAAAGAAAATTTATGTTACACCTTTTTTTTTTCTATACTAAGAAGGTCTTTGTATAGATGAGAGTGAAGGAAATGTTTTTCTGGGGAGGAGATACCCCTTTATTTCAAAAAGCTATGATTAGTTCAAGTCATGGAAAGAAATTAGGTGAAGGGTATTCGGAAATACCAACTGATCCTTAACCTCACACCACTTTTATTCACCATTCTACATCACAGCCTTAGAAGAACAACCCAAGGAGGGAACAGAGGGAATAAACACTTAGGTTCCTCAACCTAGTGGTTCTACAGAACCTATCACTAATGAGGGTTGCCAAATGTGGAGTTGTACCTATACATTCTAATGATCTACTTCTTAGTGGTGAGGATAGACTGCAACTTAAGGAATTGTTGGAACTTTGTACAAAACTGTCTGAAAGAGTTCTTGACTTGGAGAACACAAAGACCTCTCAAGCTGCAGAGATTACTAAATTAAAGGAGAGGGTCAAGAAACTAGAAAGGAGGAATAAGTCAAGCACTTCATGGTTTAAAAGGTTAAGGAAGGTTGGTAGAACTGCAAAAATAGAATCCTCTAAAGATGAAGGTTTGGGTGATCAGGAGGATGCATCCAAACAGGAGAGGAAAATTACTGATCTTGATGCTGATGCAGAGGTTACTTTAGTTGATGATGCTTAAGGGAGGAATGATAATAACTTAATGTTTGATACATGAGTTTTTGATGAGCAGGAAGTTGAGGTTGAAAAGGTAGTTAGTACTGCTGAAGTTACTACTGTTAGTGCTACAACAACAACTGTTGATGAGTTGACTCTGGCTCAGACCTTAATAGAGATCAAAGTAGCTAAACCCAAGGCTGTTACAACTGCTGCTACAACAACTACAACTGCTGTTATAAGACCCAAGGCTAGAGGGGTTGTAGTTCAAGAGCCAAGTGAATTTAGAACAACAACATCATCTTCACAAACATCACAGGCTAAAGACAAAGGCAAGGCAAAGATGATAGAACCTGAGAAGCCTTTGAAAAAGAAAGATCAAATTTTGATTGATGAAGAAATTGCTCAAAAACTTCAAGCTCAGTTAAATGCTAAATTGGAAGAAGAAGAGAAACTTGCAAAATAAAGAGAAAAAGATGCAAACATTGCTGAATGGGATAATGTTCAAGCTATGAAAGATGCAGATTATGAGCTAGCTGCAAGATTACAGGCACAAGAGCAGGAAGAGTTGACTGTTGAAGAAAAGTCAAAGCAGTTTGTAGAGCTCATGGATAAAAGAAAGAAACATTTTGCAAGACTTAGAGCAGAAGAGCAGAGAAGAAAACCACCAACTAAAGCTCAAAAGAGAAATCAAATGTGTACCTATCTAAAGAACATGGCTAGATTCACTTATGGATTCAGAAGGCCTTTGACAAGACCATAGGTTGGATAGACTCATTTGTATCTATGGATTCTGAAGTGGTGAAAGGAGGTAAAGAGAAAGATGAAGGCAGTGTAACAAGAGCAGAAGAAAGCAGTTCTAAAAGAGCAGGCACAGAGCTAGAACAAGAAAGAATTAAGAAGCAAAACATAGATGATGATCAAGAAGAAGCTGAGATGAAAAAGAATATGGAGATTGTTGTTGATGAAGAAGAAATAGCAGTTGATGGCTATACATTTAGCCCACTAAGCCCAATCATTGTTGACTGGATATTATCAAGATGTAAGATTGGATTTACTTTCAAACTTCATTAGAGCAGATTGGCTAGTTCAATGAGGTACTCATCAATGATTTTCTATGCTTCAAAACATTGACAGAGAAGACCTAAAAACACTCTGGAAGTTGGGTAATTTAAAGCTAAACATGGGAATTCAGGGGCCAGTGATGCATATGAAGTGTGTTTTGGGGTGATCTGAAAGTGGGATGTTTGAAACCTCGATATAGAAAGTGATGTATGGAGAAATCTACAAGGATACAAAGTGACAGTTTAGAAGCTATTTTCTTTAAGTGGAGTACATTTTGTGAGATTTCAGAATCTGCATATCCTTATGCTGGTAAAGAAAAAGTATCTAATAACACCCGCAATAATCACAGCAATGCTCAACAAGAAGCTTTAAGCTGAACATTAGAATGAAATTTGCTATCAACTTCTTAAGCTTATGACAAAACAGGTTAAGAATCCTTGAAGTGTTTGAATGCATCCTCCCTAGTGAAGAGAAAGCTTTTAAACAAGAAACTTGTGAGATTCAGAAGATTAAACATCAAAGTTTAGGGGAGGATTGTGGGATAAAAAGACTTCATGTGATCGTGGATTAAGTGCTGCTAAGGTTAGAGTTACTGCTGATAAGCATAACTTACTGCTGTTAGTGATAATTAGTGAAAATTATGCTAAGTAGTTAGTATTGTCAGTTACTACTGCTAGTATATATTACAACTACTAATGGAAGTTAAGACTGCTCAGAGATTGGAGAAATACTACTCAGTAGTTAATAATGCTAGTATCAAGTTACTATGTTAGGGTAACTTATACTGCTAGCTATTTTGTTAGTACTGCTTGAGTAAAGTTATCAACTTGTTAGCCATAAAGTTAGTATGTAGTGTAACTTAGTACTGCTAATGAAGAATGAAGAAAATGTTCTAAGTAGTTACTATTGCTTGTACACAGTTAGTGCTGCTGGTATAAGTTACAACTGCTAAAAGATTACAATTGCTAGAAGAGTTTCTACTGTCAGAAGGATAAAGACAAGAGAAAGGATTAAGATGAAGATTGTTTATTAAGATTACTTACGGGATAAGTATGAGATATTTTTGTAAAAGATATGCATATCTTATTAAGTTAGAAGATTTGCAGTTATCTATTAGAATTATAGAAGATTTGTAGTTATCTTGTAAAGGACTCCTTAGTGTATAAAAGGAGATCCTAGGTTATGGTTATACATATACATTCATACATTATTGATATATAACTTCAAGGTTGTAAACCCTAGTACTACACAGAGTACTCGTATTATTGATAATAATAATATTGGAGCTTTTCAGTGATATCATTGTTCATACAGTTTACTGTTTCATTAATATTCTTCTAAGTAATAAAGAGTAGATTCCGCATACTCTTTAGTATTCACAAAGTTTCTACCATAGTTTTTTTGGTTCAATCCAAAATAACTTAACCTTTACAAGCCAAGGAATCGATCTTAAGTTGGGATCAACACGCTGCGACGGCGTCGCGTTGTAATCCTGATGCTGTCGCTACGTGGATGATTCTAGATCCTCATTAAGTCGGCCACGTCCTGACGCCGTCACCAAATCTATGATGCCATCACTAGATGGATCGCGACAGCTTCGCTTTATGCTTGAGACGCCGTCTCCACGCCCTGTAAGCAATATTTCTTCAAGGATTTGGTGTAGGTCCGTTATCTTGTCTGTTTCTTCTCTAAATGAGCCCACGTCACGTGTATTTCCTCCAAATGCCATCCAAGTGCTAAAAACCTAAAAACAAACGATTAAGCACATAATCTGGGCATTTATTTGCATGATTTAGGGGGTTAAATAACCCCGAAATAGTGTATAAATGACCTCTCATCAAATACCCCTACACTTGGGATTTGCTTATCCTCAAGCAAATGGGCTTTTCTACCTAGAAAATAGCAATATGAGGGTTATTTAACCTACTCTTTAAAAGTATTTTACAACATAACCTCCTAGACCTCGTACTTTAAAGCACACAAAGCATACACCAGTACCTCACATAAGTGTTTGGGATTCTCTCTTTCTCTCGGGTGTATAATAAATTATAACATAATGGGGAAACGGAAAATCAACACTCATTACCTGTCATAGCATATAAATTACCATAGGCTTGGTAAAGGATCAAACCTCCACCGCTAGGTGCAAGCATTATTCATTACTATCCAAGAGGTCTTTTTAAGGGTTGTAGGGGTGTAGGTGTAAGATAACAATAATGGAAACAGGGAGGGGGGGAAAACGGTATTTGGGATACATTTGGGTGGCTTTGGGTGAATTTAGAGTGGAAGGGTTAGCTAATTATTTATACAAATACACGCTGGATTGGTTGCTAAGCCAAGACTCGGACAAAGATATACAAACTCTACACAACTTTACATCAATCTCTTTCTTTTTCTTTTCTTGACTCTAATATAAATATAACATAAGCAAATGGCAGCCATACATATTTTTACCTTTTTTATATATAATTTTTTTTCGTACACTTGCCCTGCCATTGCTTAAACATATAATACATCCACCGGGGGTTTTCTAGAGAATACACCCATACACTTGAACTTCTTTCATACTTGATTATTTACAATCTAAACTAATGACCCGTTTGAGGTGGATCAAAATAAAAAAAAAAAAACATGGAGATAATCTAACAAAACATATGGGGTGTATTGATTTAACTTTTTCTTCATTCTTCTATGTGAAATTATTTACTACCTATGAATCCCAATCGTCCCAAAACTGTATTTACAAGGATAAGGACTTAGCAACCATGTACTCAAATAATTAACTTGGGTTAAACCAATAATGTACTAAAAGTGAGTACATACAAGGTAGGCTAAGGCGATTTAGGTGTAATGATTGGTTTAAGGGTTAACAATGCTCTTCATTAATAGTCCGGCTTAAGCAAAAAATTATGAGAACCGTGAAAAAGGATAGGCTCAGAGGGTTGTACTAGGGGTATCATGCACTAAAGGATGGAGTTGCAGGGCAAGGGATGTGCCGATAGTTATATGATCGGTTGACCATCATAACATATTATAGTTTTAAAACATGGTTGATTTTGCCTAATGCCTTCTTTATCTAGCAAATCCTAATACTCACTATGCGGTCTTGGAATGCATCATAAAAACAAGTTCTAGAATTTAAATTATACCTTCTTCAGTACACTCATATAATTTAATACCGATATCAATGCTCTAGAAAAGGCGATAAAGACCACACGTACACATCCGTAATGACGGAATAGACACATATGACTGCTCACTCCTTAACTCGAACAAGATAAAGGTATAAACTATCTTGGGTATCAAAAATGGATACCCGAATTCCTAAAGATCTAAAGGCGAACCTCACATTTTTTGGGTGGAATTCTGAGGGTTTTTGTGCTAGTCATATACATTCCTATCCATGAGACGCTATTAATACTTGTTTTTGTCGGTATGTGTCATAAAAAAATTTTAAATTTGGGTCAACGTTACCTTTTTATGCTATGTTTCGATATATTACCCATCATTTTAAGGAACAAGCAAATGGAAAATGAAGGAATAGTTTCTAAGGCTTATTTTTTCCCCTACACTTAAGTTGAACACTGTCCCCAATGTTCTATAAAAGTACCCGTAAAAACGAATAAAGAGATAAGAAAACAAGTAAAAGAAACTAATACTCCCCTGGTTTGCTCAATAATGGAAAAGAAATATGTGATGACTGGTTAAATAGTCCTCCAAGAATAATCCAATGAAACTTCCTAAGAACTTCCAAGCTTCTTTTCATCAAATATAAACTGTAATCAAAGACAAAGACAACTACACCAAGCGTAAAATCTATGGGATATATACAATAAGAGTTTAAGGTTTGGGACTCTATGTTAAAAACAGTAAAGTTAGGATGAGAGAATTATAAACTGGGTTTTTGCAGGTTTATAAAAAGATTTAATTTTTTATGTGTTCTGTACAAGTTATATTTTCAAAAATACTTAAAATTTTCGAGTTTTCTTGTAACTGGGGGCATTTGCGCTGTCGGGAATATCCGGAACCCGTCACAAGTGTCGGCAGAGTGACGGCGTCACGTGTAAATCGTGATGCCGTCTCCACACTCTGTGAAAACTTATTTTTTGTTTTTGATGAAAAATTTCGTTGCACCTCATTTCTTTATAAGTTATTTCCTATACAAAGTGCTGCTATAAGAAACCTAAGAATTTAACAGTTCCAATCATATGACTCGAAACTGACGCGAATTAATCTAAAAAATTTATTTTAAATGTTTGAATTAGTTCTAAAAAATGGATATTTCCCCTTATCTTATTTTGTTGCAAATACCTTTGATTGAAATAAGATGAAGTTACAATAAACAAAGCATGATTACAAAATAATTCAAACATAATAAAGAATTAAAACACAAGACACTCCTAATATGCAGGAAAAGTAAATATTGGGTTGCCTCCCAAAAAGTGCTTTTTTTATTTACGAGTCTTGTAGCTAGACTCAAAGTCACACGTCCTTACGTGACTTCTCCTTCATCATCCATTCTTCCTTCTACTATAACAAGAGTCGGATGCTTGCCTTTGAAATTTTTGCTCTTCCTTTATCCTTTCTTCCTATTCCAGGACTAGCCTATTTACAGTTATAGTGGGGCTATAGGCTCTATGTCGTTCTTAACTCCTCTCTCGATTTTACAAAGTGACTCAGGTATCCTATGGAAACTTATCTTACTCTTTCCAGACCTTAGAGTTATGGTGCCCTTGTCAAACTTAATTACGGCCTTAGCCATTGTTAGGAATGGTGTTCATAAGATGAAAGGCCTCTTTTCGTCTTCCTTTATGTCTAAAATTACAAAGTCCACGGGGTACACATGCTCAACAACCTCAACTAATATGTCCTCAGCTATTCCTAAAGGGTAGATGTACAAGTGGCTAGCTAGTGAGAGTCTAGTGTCTGTCTCAGCCAGCCTCTCGTTGGTTAGTTTCATATAGGTGGAGAGGGGCATGATATTTACGTCGGATCCTTGGTTAACTAGGGCCTTCATGTGTTTCAGGCCTCCTATGTTACAGGGTATTTCAAAGTTTCCTCCTATGTCCTCTTTCCTTGTTATCTTTTTTCTAAGAATTGCTTCATACACGGGCCCTCTAGGTGATAAATTGTATGTCTTCCCTTTTAGCTTTCCGACTTGTGCTCTTGATAAAGAGTCATTGAACCTATGATTATCCACAAGTCCCTCTATTAACTTCTCATTGATCCTATGTTTCAGGTAATATTCAACGGGTTGAGAGCTAGGTGCCTCGGTTGCTTCTTCTTTTCCAGCTTTTCTGTTTAGCTTGCTTTTAGCTTCATCCTCCTTCTCGGTTTCTTTTACTGGCATTTCCATTTCTGTCTTGGTAGGTTTTTCAATGTCGTCGCCAGTCATTACGTCATTCCTTTTACTCTTTTCTTCCTCCCCTCTGGTGAGAGAAATGGAGTTTTACGTTCTTGGTGATGAGGAATTTAGCCTCTTCCATTATCAATACTTTTTTAGGAGCTCTGCTGGTCGTGAGTTCTTTAAGAAGCCCGAACATTTTAGTTTGTTAGAAACACAAAAGTATCGGTCACTTTCAATATTAGCTAGTCGAAGCCTGTGGTTAGTCAATGTAAGGTTTATAATCTAATAGGGCCAAAAGCCCATGAAGCCACCAAGCTTCCCATGGCCGGCCAATATGTAGTATAAATACACCTCTGCATGCCTTGTAGAGGTGGTTGGTTGGTTGTATTCTCATTTTCATCTTAATGCATTTTCTTTCCATCACTTTCTCTCTCTAAAATACATCCTTCCTTCCACACTTTCTCTCTCTAGTTCTTACTTGTATATTAAGAGATTACTTGTATTCTACAATTGGTATCAAGAGCCATGGAGTGATTTTCTTAGTTTTTTGTGTTTGTTTATTTTGGTTTGTTATTCTGTACGCATTTTTTCTTCTTTTTCTTTTGTTTTTGAAGCTCATTCATACACTAAAAGATCACTTACTTAGGTAAGTATGATACTAGTAATCTTTGGATTATAGGTGTTTTGCTTTTGGATCAAAGGAAAAAACTCATATTAGTTCATCTTTTGCTTCTCGAAAAACCTTATAAAGTAATAATCTAGATTTGAAATTTTCGGTTAAAACCAAAAAGTTGTCATTTTTAAGGTACATATATGTTTAAGAATACTACAGTTGTACAAGAAATTTTGGGAAAAAACAACCAAAAAGGTGTCTTTTTGTGTTTTAAAGATTTTGTGCTTCGTCCGTGTGATATCCGAATTAGCAATTTTGTGTTGTACACGAATTCGCAACTCCAGTGGTACCCGAATTAGCAGCTTTCTAGTTCTATCCGAATTAGCAATTCTTCAGAAGTAACCGAATTCGCAGTTGCTCAGTATCACCCGAATTTGCAGTTTCTAAGTAGCACCCGAATTAGCAGTTTCAGTTGAACCCGAATTGGAAGTACTCGAATTGGCAGTTTTGCTTAAGTACCCGAATTGGCAGTTTTGCTTAAGTACCCGAATTGGCAGTTTTGCTTAAGTACCCAAATTGGCAGTTTTGCTTAAGTACTCAAATTGGCAGTTTTGCTTAATCACCCTAATTCGCAATTTGCTTTATCAACTAAATTTGAAACTAAAAATTAAAACTCAAATTACTTAATCAAAATTATACGGTTTATTTTTTTGACTTGTAAAATCCCATGAAACACTCACTTGTTTTCCTGGTTTTGTCAAGAATTGTAAAATCCCGTGTAGTTTCAAGACTTAAAACATACAAAAGACAACACCCTCAAACACAATTACTTTCTATCGCCGCTCGATCAAACAGTAATCTTTTGACATACAACCTTTCTCAATGACGACTCTTGCTAACAAAGCGATTATTTCAGGTGCTGACAATCGTCCACCTATGTTAGAAAAGGATATGTATGATTCTTGGAAAAGCAGAATGGAGCTATATATGATGAATAGACAACATGGAAGAATGATTCTTAAATCCGTTGAAAATGGTCTACTCATCTGGCCTACGATTAAGGAAAATGGAGCGACTAGACCAAAGAAATATTCTGAGCTATCTGCTATGAAAGCAATTCAAGCTGATTGTGATATCAAGGCTACAAATATCATTCTCCAAGGAATACCACCTGAGGTCTTTGCATTGGTTAGCAATCATAAAGTCGCCAAGGAACTTTGGGAAAGAATTCAACTTCTTATGCAAGGAACTTCATTGACAAAACAAGAAAGAGAGTGTAAGCTTTATGATGAATTCGATAAGTTTGCTTATAAGAAGTGGGGAGAAACACTACGTGATTTCTACTTGAGATTTTCACTGCTAACTCATGACGTTGACATTACAATCTGGACTGGAACAATTTCAAGTGAACAACCAAGTTTTTTAACTTCTTCCTCCTTTAGTGGAGCAAATTTGTGCAGATGTCAACTTGGTTCAGGATTTGCACACAACTTAGTGATCAGCTTCATGCTTACTTTGGCAACACGAATTTCGTGAAATGAGGTTTGTTTAATGCTATGAACGTAAACTCTGATCCGATTTGCTTTGGTTGCAACCCACTGATGACACATTCTCCTTATCCAAAACTCATCAAAAACTCTTTACCTAAACACTTTATTTTTCAACAACAAGTGTTACCCATATCAGTCTCCATAGTTTGGTTCACTTTACCCGTCTCAACAATACTCAAATGTTCAATATCAACACCTCTTTTCAATACTTATCCATCAATGTTTATCATTCATCAGTCACCACAAGTTTATTCTCCATCATCTTCATTCCCTCAATTGGAATATTCCCCTTAGTTAAAACCAACAAACCTAAATCTTTTTCCCAACCAGAATTAGCCTAATTGTTCCAGTGTTCCAGAAAGGTGATGATCTCATTGATGCCATCAATCACATGATTTCTTTCTTGACTGCTGTTGTCACTTCCCACTACCCTACTACCAACAATTAGCTTAGGAATTCATCAAACCCTAGGCAACAAGCTATAATTAATGATGGTAGAATTACTTTACAACTAGTTCAGCGGAGACAAATTTCTCTTGCTTCGGGTACAAGTAGAACCTATACTCCAGGAGCAAGTGGAAGCAATTTTGGGAAACAAAGGACTGTTATTTGCTACAACTGCAAAGGGGAAGGCCATATGTCCAAACAGTGCACTAAACCTAAGAGGAAACGGGATGATTCTTGGTTGAAGGACAAAGCGTTGTTGGTACAAGCTCAAGCAAGTGGTCAAATTCTTCATGAGGAGGAACTAGCATTTTTGGCAGATCCAGGAGTTGCAGAAGCTCAAGTTACACAGATTGTCATTACTCACAATGATGCTTATCAAGCTGATAAGTTGGATGCATATGACTCTGATTGTGATGAACTCAACACTGCCAAAGTTGCTCTCATGGAGAATTTATCTCATTATGGTTTTGATGCTCTTGCTAAGGTACACAATATGCGAATGTGAATAAAAATATGATTAATCAAGCTGTGCAGGTGATGCCGCCTTCTGGAACAGTCAAATGTTGTGAACCATTCAGAGACTAAAATAACTAGTGATAGCAATATAATTCCTTATTCTCAGTATGTGACTGAATCACAACAGGCAGCTATTCAGAATTCTAATTCTTCTACACAACAAGATGCACTGATATTATCTGTGATTAAACAACTGAAAACCTAAGTTGTTAATTGTACCAAGATAAATTTGGGGATTAATAAAAGTGTTAATGATACTTTAACTACTGAGCTTGAAAGATATAAGAAACAAGTTAAAGTTTTGAAAGAAGGACAAAATGTTGATTTAAGGAGTAATGATAACGCTTCAGATACAAGTGCACAGTCTGTAGAGATTGATCGTCTTAAACAAACTCTTTCTAAAAATTTAAAAGAAAAGGAATCTTTAATGCAAATAGTTACTCTACTAAAGAATGATTTTAAGAAAGAAGAATCTTAGAATATCGATAGAGAGATTACGTTAGAAAAGAGGATCAAACAGCTAGATAATATTGTTTTTAAAAGAGATCAATCCGCACAAACTATTCACATGTTGATGAAACCTTAGTTTTTCTATGATCATACCACTAAACAAGCTCTAGGTTTTCAAAATCCTTTCTATCTGAAGAAAGATCAGCAGTTGGAACCAAAGCTTTATGATGGTAATGTCATTAAGAATACGAGTGCTATTGTGATTCCTGACTCCGAAGAGACCCTAATACTTGCTGAAGAGAGTCGTTCAAAAATGCTTTTAAAATAAAAGGATCCTATGATGTTAGAAAGAAAGTTAATACTACACCAGTCGATTATGCTGTTCTAAATCAACTTTCTTAAGATTTTGAAACACGATTTGTTCCACAAACTAAATTATCTGCTAAACAAGCCTTTTGGCCTCAGATTTCTGTGTGAATTCTCCAGAACCCATTCTTTCTAGTAGACCCACCATAGTTGAGGTTCCAAAAGAACTTCCTAAAGTCAGCATGGTGAATACAAGTTTGAAGAAACTTAAACACCATCTTGCTGGTTTTGACGTGGTTGTCAAAGAAAGAACCACACCCACAGCTATCACTGAGGGTTCGTGGGGGTTCGAACATACAAAAGCTTGTTTTAGGGATGAAATAATTCCATTTGTAAAAGTTCTGAAGGACTTATTTAACACATTCAATCAATATTTGGTTGATGAACTTTCTAAAGTCCAAAATGTCTTTCATCAAATGGAACAGCATCGTTTAAAGTAAAAAACATTTGAAGTTAAAATAAATCAAGTTTTAAACGAAAATGAACGACTCTTGGAACAAGTGTTGAGCAAAGATATTGTGAACATAATTGTGAATTTGTCTGTGAATAATGCTTCTGTGAATGTGCATGAATGTGAAAAGTGTCTACAACTTGAGACTGAGCTTCAAACGGATTTCATTGAAAAAGAGATTTATGATCAACTGTTCAAAAGTTTCACCACTCTTGAAAAACATTGCATCTCTTTAAAAGTTGATTCTCAATTTAATCAAGAAATTTTTCAAAAGGACAATCCTGTTTCAAATCAAAGTGCTCCAAGTTTTGATCAATTATTTGAATTAAATAAATTGAAAGCTCAGTCTTAAGAGAAAGACACAGTTATAAAGAAGTTAAAAGAGAGAATTAAATCTCTAAGTGGACTTAGAGGAGATTGAAACAATTAATATTGAGTTAGATCATAGGGTGTCAAAGCTTATTGATGAGAATGAGCATTTGAAACAGACCTATAAGCAACTTTATGACTCGATTAAACCAGCACATATTCGATCAAAAGAACAATGTGATGATTTAATTAATCAAGTCAATCTAAAGTCTGTGGAAATCTCTAATTTAAATGCTAGTCTTCAGGAAAAAGTTTTGGAAATTACAGCTCTCAAAGACGACTTAAGGAAACTTAAAGGAAAAGATTTAGTTGATAATGTTGTTACGAAACACACTATTGATCTAGAGATGCTTAAGATTGATGTGGAACCAATAACCTTTAAATTGTTGAATAAAAAGACAGCTCACTCTGTGGTTGATTGAGAGTTAAACTAACACCTCTTATATATATAATATATAATAAAATATATATAATAAGTATAATCTAAAAACAATCAATGAAACCGAGAAGTAGTATAGAATATCCCCGGGTCGTTTATCCCCAACGAGGCTGTGCTTGAGAATCGATACAGTCGAAAAATTAGAGTTTGAATGAGATTAATGATTTGAGAGTGTAGAAAGCTAAATTAATCAATAATAAGCAAAAACGATTGAGAAAAACCTAAAAATTATGAAGTTAGACTGAAAAACGAGAGCAGGAATCCCGAACAAGGGGTCAAAAACCTAAAATCTTAAAAATTAACCCTACAAAGAAATTTTTACTTCTAATCTACTCTAGGGGACTAATAATGAAGAATGAAAAAGACTAGACCGAAAACGGAGTTAATTTGAGTTAAAACGAGTCAAAACGAAAACCGGGCCCGAGACCCGTTCTTTAAAAATCAAAAGTTTGCAAAATTAACCCTACGAAAGTTTTTCTATTTTTCCTACGTAAAATATGACTAAAGAAAATTTCCTAAAAAAGAAAAATATTTTTTTGATAATTTTTGTATTTTTTATGAATTTTTAAAACTTTTAAAGAAATTAAATTATAAAAAATACTAAACTAATTTTAAAAATTCTGAGAAAATTACCTAAAATACTTTACCCTAAAACCTTCCTAAGAAAGTTATAAATAAGCTCAGAATAAGCTTAAAAGAGCTTATAGCTTAAAAGGGCAAAACACCTTTATATACCAAAGTGCCCAAGGGTCTAACAGAAAAGACCCAAGGGCAAAGCGGTAAGAGTGTTGGTATAAAAGAGGGCTGATGAGAGTTGAGACCCGGGTTCGAGCCTTGCTCACCCGGGTTTCCTCTTATCCCCCTTTTTTTTAGAAAAACTTTTTATACAAACTAACTAAGCACCTTGAGCTTATCATTTTTCATAACTATAAGTTTTTGTGAAAAGTTAAAAATAAGCTGAAAAAGCTTATTGAAAACAAACAGTAGCTTAAATAAGCTTTAAGGCAAAAGTGGCTTTTCTTTATGGCTTTTTGGACTAATAAGCTAACATTTTAACAAATAAGCTGAAAATGATTATCTAACCTCACCTAATAAGCACTTAAGAATGAAAATCTAACAACTAAATAAGCTGAAAAAGGCTAAATCATTCAGACAGGAAGCTTAACTAAGCTTAAGGGCACATGGACTTAAGCAAAGCTAACAAGAGGCCTTAATAAGCTAAGGAAAACTGAAGTTAGGCAAAAGAGACTAGCTACCCTAACCTAAATAAGCCCTATGTATACAAATAAGCTAGAATAAACAGACAGATAAGCTAAAAATCAAATAAGCAATGGGTACAAATGCTGAAAGACAGAAAGCCTAGGGACACATTTTGGGCTTAAAAATAAGCAACAAAGAGGGGGTCCTAAGGTCTGAAACAAAGGGATGTTATAAAAGAGCATATTGGCTTTCTAGAAAAGCCAAAAGCTTGAGCTAAGGTCCTCTAATAAGCTAGAACAGTGGGCTTAAAGGTGGTGGTTTAACACCAGGGCACTTTTACAAAGGAATTTTGATAAAAAAGTGACCTTAAAAATAAGCTCTCCAATAAGCTCAAAAACAAAAATTTAGTTAAAACAGATGAAAAGTGACTTAAGGTGAGCTTATATTTAAAAATTCAAACATTAAAAACTACTTTAGCCATCTGAGATTTGGACTTGAAAATGAGCTTCTTTTTTACTTTTGAACAACACTAAACTATATTGACAGAAAAAAGAGAACTTGCAAGTGAGCCAAATAATCTTGACTACTTGTTTTTAACACACACAAATGACACCAAATTAACACTACAACTTAGGTTTACAAGGGCTTATCCAAATAAGCCTTTTGAGTCTCTTTTAAAACCAACAGATTTAAGGGACCACTTAGAAAAGTTGAAAAACACTTTTAGGACTTGAAAATTTTAGAAAACAGACTCACAAGAGCTTAAAGATGCTAGCCAAAGTTGTCCACATGACCACAACCCATTACCTTATCATTTTGACCCATTTTGGGCTTGTACCAAACACCCCTTTAGATTTCTAAACTTGGATTTTAAGACTATTAGGGACATATTTAAGCTAAGAATTTTAAGTACAAATATTAAATAGACAATACTAAGTAATAAAAAACAAAAATACAAAGCAAATAAGCACTTAACTAAGCAAATAAGCAGTCACAAGTAATTTAAGGCAGTTTTATGCAAATGGTAAGTAAATGAAACTAGAGCAACTAAGAGGCATTTATAAGCATAACTAAACACAACTAAGCACAAAAAGACATAAATAAGCTGAAAATAAGCCACAATAAGCAATGCTACAATAAAAATAAGCTAAAATTTAAAAAGAAGTATACCTTGACTCCTTGCTCAAAACAGGAGTGTATGAATACCTAAATAAGCTCTAAGACCTACCCAAGCTTATAAATAAGCTATACTAAGCAACCCAATGAGCCTTCCATGTTTGCTCATTCATCCATTAGCTTATCAAACAGTAACTTTTTTTTCCTTTTTAATTTTTCTTAAATTTTTGTATCAAAGTTTAAAACAGGTTATAAAGTGGCTTATATTGAGCTTAAAAGTGAGCTTAAAAGAAACAAGAACTTGAAACACAATTTGAAACTTAAATCTCCATTTTCATTAAAAAAAATTACAAGTACATGAAAGTTTAACTGAGTTACACTAAAAAAACCAAAACTGAACTTCTAAAACTTACACACTAAAAAACTAACTTGCCTCAAAGGCTTACAAGAGCTTTTTATAGAAAACGGGCTAAGGACTTGGCTTTCTTGTCTTCTCCTTTTGTGCTAGTTTTCTGAGTAGAAAGAGTCTTGTGTGCTTGTTGTGTGTGTAGAAACACAAAGCAATCCTAGCCCTTGGTTTTGAGTATTGCCCACTCCAAACTATATGCCCACCATGAATTCGAATTGAGGGTTTTTTGATTGCCATGCGCGCGAAGTGTCCGCGAGACGCCTAATGGGGGGTGGGGTTTATGTTAGTGATGGGTTTGGAAGGATGTAGGGAGGTCAACGAGGGATGAGAGGGACAGGATGTGGGGTTATGAAGTTTGGCGGGAAATAGTTGGGAGAGATGTACAATGTTTTAAAAACGGGGTGTGGGTTTGAGGTTTTGGCAAGAAAGGCCCTCCATGGTATATGTTGTTATTGCAATTTTCGTCCTTGTGTTTATAAACATTTGAGGATTTGACAGAAAAGGTCCCCCAATGTTATAAGGGTTATTGCATTCATGGTCCTTGTGAGTTATAGCTTTGGAGAGTTGGCAGAAATGGTCCATGTGGTTTTTCTTTAGTGAAATAGCAGTTTAAGTCCCTTTCAAGTATTGTCTTCATTTCCTTTATTAAATAAGTTAGGGACTTGGTAATTTTGGCCCCTAAACTTACTTTTCTTCTACTCATTTATGGGCTTTGGTTTGACTTTTAGGTGAATTGTCGGGTTGACTTTTCATTTGACGTTTTCAGACATGGGCTTGTCTTTGGGAGAACCATTTGTCTTTACCATGCGTTCCATTTCGTGACCGGCTTTGTTCGTTGTTGTTCTTCATTTTTCGTCCATTTCTGTAATATCCGTTCTTTGCAGCTAACAAGTCTATCTCCCAAGAACTGCATACTACCAGATGTGCTACGACATGTATCTTAACAACCAGCATGATCTGCATCTGCAAATGCTGTTAGAGTAATCGAAGAATCCTTTGGATACCATAGTCCCTGATTGATGGTTCCTCTTAGATACCGAAAGATCCTTTTGACTGCATGTAATTGCTTTTTGGTAGGCCGAGCCTGATACCGGGCACACATGCATATAGCAAATTATAGGTCAAGTCTACTGGCTATGAGATAAATGAGGGTGCCAATCATACCACGATAGTGTGACGGATCAACGGCTTTCCCTCCTTTATCCTCATCCAGTTTGGATTTCTTTACCATGGGAGTATCCATTGGGTCACAAGTGTCAAAACTGTATTTCTTTAAAGATTCAAGGGCATATTTTGACTGGTTAATAAAGATGCCTTTGGGACTTTGAGAAATCTGTAGTCCTAAGAAAAATTAGATTTTGCCCATCATTGACATCTTAAACTTTGAACACATTATTTTAGCAATTAGGTCACAAAGTTCAGGTGTAGATGCAGCAAAGATAATATCATCGACATATATTTGTACCAGAACTAATTCCTTGCCTTGCCTACGGATGAACATAGTAGGATCCACTGAGCCTTTGGAGAAGTCTTGGGATATCAGGAATGAAAAAAACATGTTATACCATGCGTGTGGAGCTTGTTTCAACCCATAAAGAGCTTTCTTTAGGTTATACACGTAATAGGGGTTATCTGGATCCATAAACCCGTCCGGCTGGCTAACATAAACCTCTTCCTACAGATTACCATTCAGAAACGCAGTCTTCACATCCATTTGGTAGACGACCATGTTCACGTGAGCGGCAAACGCGAGAAAATCCTTATAGCCTCTAATCTTGCAACCGGAGCAAAAGACTCTTCAAAATCAATTCCATTTTCTTGACGGTAACCACGAGCCACTAACCGAGCTTTGTTCTTTAGAATACCTCCCAGTTCGTTTAGCTTCACTTTGTAGATCCACTTCAAAGTAATAACCATAACTTTATCTGGTCGGGGTACGAGCTCCCATACACCAAGG
>BQNB010128802.1:0-17232 GCA_026074375.1 Tanacetum coccineum
CTTAAACCCGCAAATTTTTAAAAAAATGGACCAAAAGTGTTATACCCGGTAAAGATAGTGGACCAAAATTGTAGTTTTCTATATATATATAGCGAGCTAAGGATTTTGGTTAGACGCTGGGGTTCCACTAGTTTGTTTTTTGGAAATTTAGAAACGATTAAATTAGGGGATACTATTAACGCCCCGAAACTAAAAACTTTCCCAAAATGGAAACTTTCTATAAATAGGAACTTTTCGTAAGAACGTCGTAACATCTTCATAAACTTAACGAGTTCGTAAAGGCACATTTTTGTTGACTAAACTAAAGCACAAACATATATGGTTGTCTATTTCCTTATTAAACGTTGTGTGCAACGTTCCGTTATTATTATTATTTCTCGTTCTACGACGCGTCTATTTTTTTTAAGTTGCGGTTAGAGCCGTTCGGTTACACTTTATTCGCATCGTCTGCTTATGGTGTGTTGAGCCATGATTCATCCTTGTACTTCCTAAGTAAGTTGAATACTTACATTCATTAGCCTCGTCCGAAATTAAACGTCGAACCCTACAGATATCAGAAACCCGACTCCGCCTCTAAACATTTGAAACCCTTATACAGACATACCCACGCGCCTACACTTTCCCCTTTGATATTTTCACCATTAAGGGACTCTCTTTATAACACGTTTATAGCAATCAAAAAAAATTGTAATGATATTTTTCTGAAATACCCATTCTGATGGATTATATATCCTGGTCAAACCTAGCCAAAATTTATGTTTATTAAAAAGTGTCGAAACATCAAATTTTGTTGAATAAAGTATCAACGTCATGTCTAAAACTAGTTATTTAAAATCTCAAATCTTTTTTTTTTGGTAAAAGGTTTCCCCGGTAAATATATTACACCAAAAAACATTTAAGTACAAAGGATGAGGGTGAAGTCCCTCATCTCAGTCCATCTGGACGCATACAAGCTTAAATCTCAAATCTTTTCTTGGACACACCATCGGTTAACAAAAATCGAATCTTGGGACGGGATTCCTTTTAAGGGGTAGGTAATGTCACACCTGGCAATTTTTGAAAATTTTAAATTACTATTTTACCCTTTGACTTTTTTTGTCCGATTTGACTTTTTGACTTTTTGACCTTTTACGATCACATAAAAACGATTACCGCGAAACTGGTAAATTTTTGAAACGTATTTAAATAATAAATCATAAATATTATTATAATCCCTCATTTACAAATTTATTTTTGAAACTTATTTGACTTGAAAACGAGAAGATATATGTTATTCCTAAGTTGACTTATAAAAAACGACCCGCTAAATCCTGTTTTCACGACTCGGACTCTAAAGCAATTTGATGTAAAACGATATTCCGGACAACTTTTCAGTTTTACCCGAGACCTGAAACCAAGCAGAAAATGACTAAAATAACCTCGCAAAATTTTGAAAACAACGCGTTACCGACACAAAAATAATTAAATTTATATTTAATTATCACTTTTTATTAAATGAAAATATTTAATAAATTATTTAATATTTATTCAAAAGCGTTTATTTAAAAACGTGAATGCTCAAGTTAAAGTTTATTTTTCGAACGAAGCTCACCCGAGATACCTAATAAATAACAAAAACATTTTAAATAAGTTTTATAAAAACATTTATAAAATAAGTCATGTAAATACTCAATTTTATGGGAAAAATCATTTGGAACGCAATGGCGCAATTTTTGTCTTTTGAATCATCTGTTAACTAGCCTAAACGAGTCCCGAACCATTAGTTTACAAAAGTTTCACTTTTGACCCCTGGGGTAATATTTACAAAATCTACCCTAGACTATCATGCCCCTTACACTTTGTTTTTATTAACTTTCATATTTATATAAGTGTAGCAACTAGGATTTCTCATTTACCCTAGCTACCAACACACACATACACTTTTCCGGCGTCGTCGCCGGAATATTTTCGGCCACCCTCCGGCGAACAGCATCACCATCCGAACCCCTCACGACCACCCCCAAAACACCCACGCACCAAATTTTTTTTTTTTGGCCGCCTCCACCATCGACACCCTCACAATCTCCTAGCCGCGCCACCATCAACATCGCACCACCATCAACACCATCTCATCACCATGTCACCCTCATCTCCACCTTACAACAACCACCACCCCTACTGCCATCGTACCACCCTCACCACTACCAAAACCACCTCAGCCTACACGTCTCTCACAACGCCTCCAGTCGCTGTCAACGCCTTCACCACTGCCCACCACGGGTCTCTTTGCGGGTCGGTTTTTCTAGCTCACCCAACGGGGTGCATTGGTTTTTTCTGTTAACCATTAGTGTCATGTTTTTGTGTTTGTTTATGTGATTAACACCACAAGGGTGTGTTTGTTTTGTGGTTACCACCACGTGGGGTGCGTTTGGTTTTACTAAAAAGGGTGCGTTTAGTTTTTGCAACGAGTAGGGTGCGTTTGATATTCACCGCACCAAGGGGTGCGTTTGGTTCTGCGGACAGCAGCCCCCAAAGGGGCGTTTGTTTGCTGCGATTTAACAACCCGAGAGGGGTGTTTGTTTCTGCGTATTAATAAGCCCGAAAAGGGTGTTTGTTTTCGCTGTTTGAACAACTTTAGGGTGTGTTTGGCTTTACTTATTTGTGTTATGTGTTTGGTTTATCTATTTTATTTTTGTTCGATCTCGTCTAAATATATATATTTTTAAACACGCACGTATATTGCAACATGGATTTGATTTAGTGGGAAAAACTTTGAGTTTTGATAAAAATGGAAACGTTGTATAAATGAATAGGTCATGCCTAATTTTCTACAAAATTTCATACTTAGTATTTTTCGTTACCAAATTCTTTTATCCTTGAACCCGATAAAAGGGGACTAGTAATGTTTTTAAAAGATTATTAAATTATATTATCCAATAAAACGACAACGTAATAAAGAATATACTTTTACAAATGAGACAATTATTTTGGTTATAACCCGGTAAACAAACGAAAACTATACTTTCACAAACGAGACAACTAGTTTAGTTAAAACGCGTAACGAAATACTAATTATAAAATAGTATTTTATAATTCTCGACTAATAAACAAAATAATAACTTTTGTAAAAAACTTTAAAAACGTCATTTATCTAATTCATAACTTTAAAACGTGTTTTTACTTTTATGCAAGAACTCTTTATTAATTTAGTTAAGTGATTTCCGAAAACGTGTCGAATTATATTGTTACGGTTATTTTTCTTACGTTTCTTATATAATACTTGTAAAATATTATATATTGCAACTTATTCTTTTGGTTGTTTGTCATTATTATATAATTCACCATATGAATTATATAATTGTTTCTTTTTCACATGTAATATACACGGAATATATTACACACTTTGCGTTTGCTTTTCGATTTATTTTATTTAACCAACCACCAAACTCTTACAACTTGAAATCCAAATCTTTTATCAACGTGTCGCGTTGATGTACTCATCCATCGGAAAACCCCAATTCATCATCCTAAGCTAGTGGGATATAACCGTTAAGTTGAGTTGCAACTTCTTGGTCGAGCCGATTCGTCTTTCGTTTGCATTATGCATTTTATTAGCATATTTGCAATTGTTTGCAATACATCAAGTGGAGTGCATAGCAACGTTTTACTTGTTTTTATTTTACCGTATAACTTTTTGGTGGTGAGAACGTGTGCTCGTTTTACCAAACTCGTTACATTCATTGATTTCAAAAACTCCGTTTTAAATGTTCGTTAGCAAACTCGGGTTACATGATTTGATAGCAACTCTGTCTACTTATGATGTAAGAATTTATAAAGCTGTTTATGTTTACAATGGTTATTTTGTCATTGGACACAAGTTTGTTTCAGTTATCGTCTCTTGTGTACGTTTTTGGCCTAAATAAATGTTGAAACTTGTTTGCCCGAGTTTCATGAACCGGTTAATTTAACCTATGACAGGCTAGGTTGGTTAAAGTGTGCACGAGTGTTTGTAGATAGATCTATTGGGACTAATCACCCCCGTCCGTGTAAGTAGCGCTTACATGATCAACGGACGTATACCATGTCGAGTGATACGGTGAAGCGCCATGTTGGCACCCGTCAGGGCAAGTTTATTTAAGCACTTTGTATGCTTCCATTTAGCCTCGGTATCACGAGCTTAGTGCAACAGTAAATAACCCACCCTATTTTATGTGAAGTTATATCTCCTATAACTGTCGCATACGTTTTGAAGTCTTGTGGTTCATACTACTTTGGTTGAATGTTTCTGATTACTAAATACTTTTCATGATACTGCGAGTAAGGCAGTATTCACTAAACGTTTTTTATCCTCATAAATGTTTTACTTAAACCTATGAATTCACCAACTTTATGTTGACCGTTTTTAGCATGTTTTTCTCAGGTACTTAGCTTTGGACTTCTCTGATGTGCTATTTGGAGTCTACGTGCAATATGATACCCTATTTCAAGACTTATCAAATTATCATACTCGTTGTCTTTTGAAAACATAAATTTCGCTTCCGCTATCTTTTAAAACTAAATTATGCTTCCGCTACATTTTACTTATGCTTCCGCAAATGTTTAATTTCTTTTGAATCTTGTAAAACTTATATTTTTTTTAAATAATGCAACAAGTTATGATTTTCAAAACGTCCATTAGAGGTCGTTCTCTCATGCCTTGTGTTCGAAATATGATGACGTCACGCCTCTGGACACGTATTCCGTTCAGGCCCCGTCTGGGGGGTGTGACGGATTGGTATCAGAGCCAAGGTTATAGAGAACCATGTAGAATATCTAGGTCTGGTCTATAATCAATATGTGATCCTTACATGCTTTTATGTGTGCCTAATACGTATTTTTACTATGAGCTTACGCTTATCTTTTCTCTGCGATTATCTTTTCTCTGAGGTTATCTTTTCTTTGCGGTAATCTCTTCTCCGCGGTTTACGTTCGCCTTACGTTTATTCCTCTATTTACTTATATGGAAGTTGTCTATATAAATATTAAACTTTTCTAAGACATTATGGATGACACAATGGTCTCTAAGATTTGTCTAAGCATTGTGAGTGATGCAGTGGTCTCGAACTTATTTTTTATAACCTTATACAATATCGTTTTACACGAAACCCATCACGGTTTTGTTTACATTGAATTATGTATGAATCTAAGTTTCACAAGCCTTGTATGGGCGGGACTTGTAACTGGAGGTTTAATATGGTAATTGCTATGTAAACTCATTCATAAAAGACATTTACCTTATTTACTTTAACTGTATACTCATTAGCTATTTTGAACTCTATGTCGACCCCCCTTGATTGTTTTACTTCCCGTCTCCGAAGATGAGCTTTAAACACTCGTTTCATACTTATTAGAGCACCGACATCATCATGTCATCCACCACCTTGAAGATTTTGTGAGTACGCGTATTGTATCAGAAATTATTAAGTAGGCTGATTTATAATCTCTTTATTTGAAATGATTGGGACGCCTCTTCATTTAAATAAATAAATTGTAAATCACCGAACCATAAGTTTGTCAATTCATTATTTACATAAATTGGGACGCTTCTTTATGCAAATAATAGATTATAAATGAGTGAGCTTAATTGTATCCAATATGACACGAGTATGAACTCAAACCCGACAATCACCGGAATACGTCAAAAAGATCTCGAAATGCGATCATGTCTTACCACTCAACAGAATCTTACGGCCTCACTTAAACTACCTTATCTCATTATTAAGTTATTGCTTTTGCCGTTACAAATCCTTACGATCATGAACTGTTTGTGGAGCTAACCGACTTGTGCACTCTTGAGCTGATGAATTTGATTCATCCTGGAACTAACGACTGCGTACAATATTCCACTGTCTATCGCATAAGCTTTCTCACGAGCTCCTCCCATTCGTTAACCTTTATTCTGGGGATGTTATTTCTCGAAATGTCCTCATTCTCCGCATTTCATCACCGTTTGTTATAGTTATTGTTTTTATGTATTCTTATACTTTTGATTCGCGACTCCATGCGTTTGTGCTATGATTTTCAAATAATTAAAGTGAATAATTATTTTTAATGAAGGCTTTTGATGATTTCGGATATATAACTTGTTCTTGTTGAGAGTATGTGAGAATTGTGAGTTGCAACAAAAATGGCAATGAGGTTATGTATTATAGTGGTTTTGGTCGAATAGTTTTGGCGTAAAAGAATTTTGGATAGTTTGAAAAAATATGGCGGTGTTATGGTAAAGTTTATGGTCAAGTCCATGGGTGATTTATAAAAATATAGTTGTTGGTCCGAGTTTTAAATGAGGGTAAACGGATGTTTAAAAATGTTTCTAAAGGTTTACTAAGTGCCGAAAGTCTTTGAAAATATTTGTGGAGCTTCTTAATATTAAAACGAAGGTTTAGGAATTTTCAAAAAAAAAAGATAAGTTGTTGCCGTTGGTCATTTCTAAATATAGCAAGTTTATATATATATATATATATATATATATATATTGCAAGCTAAGAATTTTGGTTAGACGCTGGGGTTTCAATAGTTCGTTTTTGGAAATGTGGAAACGATTAGATTAGGGATGCTATTAACGTCTCGAAACTAAAAACTTTTCTAAAATGGAAACTTTCTATAAATAGTAACTTTTCGTAAGAACGTCGTAACATCTTCATAAACTTAACGAGTTCGTAAAGACACATTTTGTTGACTAAACTAAAGCACAAACATATATGGGTGTCTATTTCGTTATTAAACGTTGTGTGCAACGTTTCGTAATTATTATTATTTCTCGTTCTACGGCGCATCTATTTATTAAGTCGCGATTAAAGCCGTTCGGTTATACTTTATTCTCCTCCTTTGCTTAAGGTGAGTTGAGTCACGATACATCCTCGTGCTTCCTAAGTAAGTTGAATACTTACATTCTTTAGCCTCGTCCGATATTGATCGTCGAACCTCACAGATATCAGAAACCAGATATCTCTGCCCTGAAACATTTGAAACTTTATATAGACATACCCACGCGTCTACACTTTCTCCTTTGATGGTTTCACTATTAAGAGACTTTCTTTATAACGCGTTTATATCAATCATATAACTTGTAATGATATTTTTCTAAGGTACAATTTTCTGATGGATTAAATATCCTGGTCAAACCTAGCCAAAATTTATGTATATTAAGAAGTGTCGAAAAATCGAATTTTGCTGAATAAAGTATCAACGTCATGTCTAAAACTAGTTATTTAAAAATCTTAAATTTTTTCTTGGACACACCATCGCTTAACAAAAATCGAATCCTGAGACGGGATTCCTTTTAAGGGGTAGGTAATGTCACACCCGACAATTTTCAGAAATTTTAAATTACTATTTTACCCTTTGACTTTTTGGGTCCGATTTTAAATTACATAAAGCAAGAATAATTGACGCCGATATATGGTAATACTAAAGAAGATGATGGTTGCCTGTAGTAAACTACACTAACCTGGAAAATTATGTATCCGATCACCTTCAAACCAAGAATGACCTCTTTATTAAACTAACATATAAATAAACATAGATGTCTTTAACTACTGAAATTACTAGCATGAACTAACCTACGACTAGTATTTTATATGACATAATTACACCAAGAATAAACTTGACTTACGGTAATGACCAAACTGTCCTTGAGCTGACATCCTTGTGGTCATTTCCCGGAGCAAGTAAGCAAGGAGTTACTTCAAGCTGTAACCATAAAATGACTGCATTATATTAATAAAGATTGGGCATCATTAATAAACTTCACTAAAAAAATATCTTTACCTCGTTTTTGATACTGTGATTTTCCTAAAAACTATCTTATTGGATGTTTCTTTTAAAAACAACTATTTATGCTCAAGAATAAAAGCGAATAACATATGATAAAACACTCACATCTCCCGATACTTGAAGATTGAGCCAAACATTAGTCCCACTCATTAGAGATACTTGGCGTTCAGATGTGTCTCCACCAAATATGACAAAAACTTTCTGAGCACCTTGATGTTTGGATAATGGTTGACCAAGCTTTGAAGACTTTGAACTTCTAGGTGATGGCTTTGATTCACTACAATATGAAGCAAGGCTCGGGAATCGCAAGCAAGCACGCTGTATAATGGTTCTGAGGATATTTGAGTGGGAGAAGCCAACCTAAACCAGAAACTTTATATGTTAGTTACAGGCATAGTGATGAATAATTTGTCAGTAAAAGAACATCCGGACAAAGTAGAGGTGATAACTTCGACTGATTGACTTATACAGGAGTCGATGCTTGATCATTAACAGTTCCAATGGGTAAAATAAAATATAGTTAAAAAGAAGCGATGTTAGAATGGGGTCAGTCACTCCTACGTCATTTTGTTTAAAAACTTATATAGCATCGAAAAAATGTAGTTATTAAAATCTTATAAAGCGAAATATATATACACAAATCCTAATTTATTTTGAGCAAAAAAGCATTTCTAATACACCCAATGTGAGTGGACCCATTTTTACTCGTACGAAATTTCCCATCATGAAACGTTACCGGCCCATACAAGAGTTCTCACGCGAGCTAGAGTTAATTAGTAATTTCTTAAAAGGTAAGAAGAGGATTATTATCTCTAGTTAACAAAGCCTTATGACTATACGCGGAGAATAAAGACAGGGTTCATATCTCAGGTTAGAACCCTGCACGTTTTTGTCTTACAGAAAGCTTACAATCTAAATCAATTGTTTTTCCGAGTAATTGACGTCCACAAGAATAGAGATTGATTTCTGTTTTAGAAAGCTGACTTATAGTCAATGTAAATCATTTTGGTAATATACAAGAGTTTTATATGAGTGACAAGATTCTAAAATCCTTTACAATGGTATATCAGTGCAACATATTAATTACACATCTCAAAGTCAACAAAAAGAGTACCTTTGAAGCTTGCTGAAACAGGAAACTTGTTTGCTCCATTCCACTAATCTAAACAAGAACAATTATGTTAATAGAAAACGCAAGTGACCTAGTTATATATACAGGAATTGATTATTAGTTTTTTTTACCAGGTTTATATCAGTAAATATGACAACTCCCGATTCAGTCCTCCCAAAATCATTTGCTTCTGATGATGATAACTTAGCAGAAGCCGGCAAAAACCAACCATCAATTCTTGCAAAATCCCGTAAACCAAGATTTTTGAACAATATAGATGCTCCTTCTTGAATTTTCTGAATTACATCTAATGGAAAACAAGGTGGGGTGTGATAAACAACCTGAAAAGCATCTGTTTGGTTAAAATAATGAATCTTGTAGAAATAACTCAATAAGCACTGATGAAACGACCATTATAGATAAAGATTTTACAGATAGCCCAAACTGCTTGTACTACCTGCTGAGTGGGAAGATACTTCCGACGGTAATTAAATATTGCATCTTTCTCACTTGTATAAGCACTATCGCTTGACTGAAGTTCCACCTGATTAACAGTAACAAAGAAAAAAAATTGAACATATCTTTCATATTTGGTTGGCCAATTGATATTTTCATTTGCTGAGTTCCACTAATATTCTACGAGAAAGGAAATTTGATTGTGGTTCCTAAAGGTTTTGAAGTGAAAATCAATCGCTAATGGCCCCGCACAAATGGAGGATGAAGAGAAATAATTAAGGGTTAATGACATATAATAGCAACGTACTTTCCCATTTGAGTCATTATCAGATATGAACTCCAAAAAGTATCACAATACCCATCGAACTTTATATGAACTGATCCGAGGATCCGAAAATGTCATCAACTTGAACCATTTTTTTTTCCCCCTTACAAAATTCACGTCCATTGGGAAAACCAACATGTACAATGTCATGTCCCAGTCTTTTAGAGCGTTAAGTTCCATGTCAAGCCCCTTAATACACACTGTAGTGGTCTTCCCCAATAAAAACACATATAACGCTACCACTAACTCATACAACCTAACGCGTGTGTATTAGGGGCTGACAAGGAACCATCGCTCTAAAGAAGGACATGACATTACATGTGTCACCTGACTAGAAATTTTGTAAGAAAAAATGGTCAAGTTGCTGATATCGGAATCGTTCATATAAATTACGATGGTTATTAGTGATACTTTTATGGAGTCATAATCCAGGATAATGGCTCAAATGGGAAAGTACGTTGCTATTATATGCCATTAACCCAATAATTAAAAGAATAACCTCTACAATAGCATAAATTTAGATATTAGTTACCTCTGTTGGCAGGAATACGACTAGTTGACAGTCAAAGCCAGAACCAACATCAAGAACAATTGCTGTAAACTCTCTACCTCCTTCAAGAAAAATATCAATGATAACCTTATCATCGATCCCCTGATAAATAAGAGAAGTAAAGTCATAACGATCAACATATGACTGAGACAAGGATAGCCTCTAGTTACAACTTAGTAGACCCCCGTATATTCACAGATAAACAGCAAAAAAATAAAGGAGACTGGCCTCGCTTGTTCAATATAAACAAGACATCTAAGGTATAGAACATGATGCTGAACGAGTTACCAAGTTTAAGACAATGCATCCACAATAGGTGGCAAGAACGTCCGCTTGCGTAACGGTCAAACGGGGGAGGGTCAAGATGGATAATTGTTCAGCCGGGTCAAACTGGCTCAAGTGGGGCTGGGTTGAACAGATACATTTTACTCCAACACATAAAATATTTTTTTATATAACCGGCATAACATATATTATTACATCTGCTTTTAAAAATTATAGCAAATTATATTACAAAAACTATAATTTTAAATGATAATCTATGTTTTCAACAAAATTATTGAGGCTTTATATATAATAGATACACATTGGGAGCAGTCGACCCGTTTGAAAATTCTTGTTTAGAGATAAAACACGACCTGAATCGACCCATTCATAACCAAATGGTCGAAATTGCCACCTCTAGTGCACAGAATGGATAACCTGAATATGATCTTATATATGATATTATGATGAAAGTTAAAGAGAATGAAAGAAACCATTCAAGATTGAGAAACTGGAAAAGATGAAAAGTACCTCAGAAATGATTCCTCTAACTTTGTTCAGGGAATCAGTAACACCATAGGCAACTGTAACTCCAATACTTGATCCTGCTCTAGTTGGTTTCACCTGAAAGCAAGCGAATAAAACTAGAGCAAGTAAGATGACCAAGATGGTAACAGTGTTTCATAATTGATGAAAGTTAAAGAGAATGAAAGAAACCATTCAAGATTGAGAAATAGAGATATTTTGTGGACCAAAAGCAATAACGACAATACATGATAAAAAATGTTGCAACTTTCACTGGACATCCCAGAAAGGAAAGTGTCAAATTTAACATTGGAACTGCTTGCCTTATAGATTCAAGATTGATATTACTACTTAAGTGGGAAAGAAAAAGATAAAAGGAAGGAAAAAACCCAGTACGTACAAATGAGAAAGTTGATAAACATTTTACCCGGGGATATTACCTGTAGTACAAAGTTTGGCACTGTTATGAAACCTTGCCTCTGTAGCTCCAAAGAGGCATCATACTGCCAAAGACAATGGAATGGAAAATGAGAATTATATGCCCAGAAAGAGTTACCTGGCTTAGACACAGGCAGAACAATTTGCAGCATATAATTGAATTGTGTAGTCAAAGCCTAAGTTGACAAGTTAATGAATTAAACTTTGGAAAAAGCTAATATCTTCACAAATACAACTATCATAAGAAATTTGCCTGGATTACATTGCAACACTGTATTCCATGTTGGATGTTAGTGGCAAGTGTGACCAATAAAACCCTTATGAAGTCATAGGATATGGGCGAAAATAACTTCTTATCATGATTTTTGTTGATAGGCGGGTACTGGGTTGGTCATTTTTATGGGTTGGGGTGTTCATTTTCCTAAAAAATCGTAGCACAGCAAGAATCCAAGATAATTAAAAATAAATAAACATGTAAGAGACAGTAAACTTACCTTGTCAAATGCCGTACGACATTCTTTTGATCTTGTTCCAGCAAATGGAACCTTTGACTTTTCAAGAAGCGCCTGAAGAGTCGATGATAACCAAAACATCAGGAATATCTAGTATTATAACCAAAACAGATTCTAGATAACTGAAATGGAGTATATATTGGCAATGGTTTTAACCTGAAGTACCATCCAATCTACACCAAAGCGACCAAGTATTTCACAGTAAAACTAAGACCACTGAGGCAGCTAGGTGCTCAGCAAAGTCAGTAAGAGTCTTGAAACTTTGCGCCAGGCTGGCAAAAGAAGTAATATCAAACATTAATACACCAAAAAGAATGAACTCAAAAGATAGAATTCAAAATTCTCAAAGGAATTTACCTTTCAAGTTTGAAATCAAAATCCGCAGGAGTATTTGAATATACCTGCAAATATGATTTGCATACTCTAAAGTTAAGATTACTGATTTACATAATTACTACTTATCGATGCTATTCATTTAGGTCCATAAGAATTCCTTATTTTGTATGTCTTTACTGGATGGCATTTTAGGCTATGTAAACTGGTTTCTATTCATTCGAGAAAGATAACATCCACATAATATATGAAAATAACACAAGGGATACAAACCTGGGCAGAGGATATTGCAAATGCATTAAGATTAGGATCAATGTAATATCAGCTTGCATGCAAGTCATCCCCCTGATAAAAGCACAACAACACACCATTATCAGTGAGTATGTGGTATTTATATGCAGATCAAATGATGGGCATCTTTAGGCTTATATATAAGACAGTGGCTAGAGAGAAGGAAGACAAATTCAAAACAATTAAGTTAAGTTAAGTAATCAACATGGTTAATTAAAGACTTAAGTTTATGTTTTTATTTAGTTTCCCATATCTTACACTTAACTTTGAAAATTAATAATAAGAAAATATGGAAACTTTGTGTTTACTCATTATCGATCCAAAAGTTGATCTCAGAGAATTCATGAAAACCGACCAAGCGAATTTTGTTTATTTGAACTTGTCCATGAATGAGAGAGGAGATCAAGTTGAAGCATATGGACTGAGCAATCAGAGTGCCACATCTACTTGAAACAAGCAAGTTATTACTATATAAAAAAGTTGCACCTTTTCTTGAAAATTTAAACTATTGTTTGCCGATAAAAGAAGAGTGTGAACAAGTTATCAACTTGTCAAAGTTGATAGCATTACATGAGTAAGATAAAATGTGTTTTTAACTGAAATGATTTATCAGTAATTTTATAGTAAAAAAGTAGTAACAGGGGGGATTGCTTATTTTCTGCTCATATGCAATAGAAGCGATTTTGTGCTACCTTGTTGGGCTTATTTTGAGGTAAAAATAAGTAGTTTCGTGGGACGCTAGTCATTCCAAAGTAGTGATTTGATGTAAAAAAATTAAAATTACCATGATATTTAACTAAAACCCCTGTATACTCCCTCCGTCCCACAATAAGTGTCATTTTTTGACTTTTTAAAGTCAATATTTTTCAACTTTGACCTGGTTATATAATAGTTGATGCAATAAGTTAAGCAAATGCAAAGAGTATTTGTTGAAGTAAGTAAGCAAAGAAAAAAAAATAGTTTATAAAAAATAAACTAATGATGGAATAGAGAAAAAGTAAGTTGATGATATGGTGAATTAGTAGAGTTGTTGATGCGTATACAAGTAAGCATGTTTGTTAAGTTGACCAAGATAATTATACTCAGCTAGCTATTTGAGTGTGCATAAGTTAGTTAAAGAAAAGAGTGACCTGAATATGATCAAGGAGTATCTGGCGGAATTAAGGGAAATGCCACGTTCAGCAGAAGGGCCACCACAAATCAGCCCAACTTTCAAAACCCTCCTCTTGTTGTTGTTGTTGTTGTTGTTGTTATTATTATTATTATTATTATGTTGAGCAGCAGCAGCTACCACTTTACACATAACTCCACCACCACTAGTAAACACATTTTGTCGTCTAGAGGACAAGGACGAGGCTATTAGACTTGCTGGCCAAAAAATACTACTACTGCTAGTTTTCTTCTTCATAGGATGATGATGATGATGATCAACTTGTTTTTTGCACAAATTATAATAACCATAACTAGAACAAGCCATTTCAACTCAACTGATATTATGATTATAATGGGTGTAAATATATTATCTCAATAATGCTGTAATCTTTCAAATGATTTTTTTTTAAGATTTCACTGGTTTATGCATTAAAATTACAATTTGACCGACTTTCAAGTTTTTACTCAAATGACAGTTAATTTCACACTAAATTTTCTATTTGAATAGTTAAGAGATAAAACATAGCACAAACTGACCCGTTAGAAGTAAACGGGTCAAAATGTCACCTGTAATTATGCAACAAAATTGGAGATATAATTGGAAATTGATGTCTTACTGGACATGTGAAGTCTACGAAACATATGGAGTCTCCCCACCATTCGTAATTCTTTGTTATGTTCAATTTTGATAAATATGTATATATGAGCAAAATATTTGTTTCTGTAAAATGGATCCACAAGGAATAGAAGTGACAAAAAGGTCGGGTCGGGTGTGTTGAGTCACGGGCCAAAACACATAATAAATGTACGGGCTGGGTAGAATTTCTCCACTTTTTGTCATTATGTTATATGAATATTTAATCTGTCGAATATGATTACTAAAACTAGTACAGCATTCATCATTATAGGACGCTAGCAATTTGACCCATTTCCTTTTTATTGACTTTTTTTTATAGGCTCATTTTACCTGTTACATAACCGACTTCGCCCCATTAATAAGAAGATGGGTCAAAAATTTCTCCTATAACAACACATATAAGTTAATAAGCAGGACTCTGAACAAGTCACATTCCCAGCAAGTGCAAGAGATAAAACTGACTTCCATTGAACTCACCTTCATCTGGTGAATCTTTTTATCCCTTTGTTTGTCGGCTCTTTCAATTGCGTATGTTGAAGCTTCCACTTTATAAACTGCTGGATCAGTGTAGCGTTTTAAGCATGCCCCATCCCCGACAACATCAAACCTGTTGAGAGCCAGATAAGTTGTTAAATCTTGCAAGTTGTAATAAAGTTTGCCAGAATAATTACGGGGAAATGATAGTGTACTTATCTAGAAGAAATAATCGAGGTGAACCACAACACTGTTCATAAGAGACCATGACAAATCGAGGTAAATCTCCAGCAGTGACAAGATGCTGTGCTAATTGGCAATTTACGAGTACGAAGAATAATTTAAAACAAACAGGCAAGCACAATGGTACAGAAAATCAATCTTTTTTTTAATCTTTACCATACACAACATATGCGGCGATACTCAATAAAATAATGAACAGAGGAGAGTGAGAAATAGACTGGCAGTCCCACTTAAATTGATCAAAATATCTGAATGCTTGGTTGCCTATTCTGTTTCAATTTAAAGAACTAGTAGATCCGAATCAAAACTATAAGCAGATCACCGAAACCAACAAATAGACCAAAACTATACAGCGAACTGTTTGTGACAAAACCAAAAAAATATTAGGTAATAATCAAAGAAGAAACAAAAAATCGCATCGCTGCATGTTTTCATCAATCATCCTCCAGCGTAAATGACGCTTAATAGAGGAAACTATAGCACGTCCATAGCTCTTAGCTACATATACACATAATAAAACTACCAAGGGTAAAAGAATATGCATCCACAAAACCCCATTGGTAAATTCATACAAGTAATGAGATAATCTTAGAAAACAAAAGCTAGCTATCGAATCAATTAGAAAGAAACCTTAAAAACTAAAATTATAAAAGAATCGATCATATAAAACTGAAACAAGTAAAAGAAATAATGCATTTGCTCTCGTATTCCGTATGTCACCAATAATCTCCACACGAACATGAGCCATCAATAAACGAATGAAAACGATTATTATCACGTAAAACTATCTCCCTGCCAGTAATTTTCGAAAAAAGCTTAATAGCCACATGGCAGTCACCACAAACACGAATGTTTTTCACTACTCGAATAACATCACTAGGTTTAGTACTAATTAGACCAAATGCAATAGCTAACTTTTCACTATGACAACCCAAGAAATGCTCTTTCTCCTCATCCTCAACATCGAATAACACAAACTCTGTGGTCGGCATATAGCCCATTTGCTTTAATTGTATGGTCAGTTCACTAAGCTTACTATAAATTCTTCCTGACATAGGATGGGATTTATCTCCAACAAGAAACTCATGAACTATGCCATTTACTTCTATCCAACAACATCCTGGTATCTTTCGGATGCTTTTATTACTCATTTTGGATCTTATATTCTCTGCTTCTTCCCATTTTTTATTAGCTGAGAATATATTAGATAAGAGTACATAATTTCCTGAATTCCAAGGTTCTAATTCAATTAACCTTTTTAAAACATATTCGGCTAATTGGGTATCTCGGTGTAACCTACATCCACTCAAAAGGGCTCCCCAAACAATCGCATTGGGCTCCATTGGCATACTTTTGACTAAAAGATGAGCTTCATTTAATAAACCTGCTCGCCCAAGGAGATCTACCATGCACCCGTAATGTTCAATTGAAGGGGTTAATGAAAAAACACGGTTTATACTATTGAAGAATCGTTTACCATCATCAACAAGACCCGCATGTGTACACCCACAGAGAATACCAATAAAAGTTTTCCCATCAGGGTGTATCCCCAATTTCTCCAGTTGACCAAAGAGACCTAAGAGTACTCTAGTTTGACCACTCATCCCAAGACCAGTTATTACAGCATTCCATACAATAAGATCTTTTTCTTTCATCTCCTTAAATACTCTCCATGCACCAGCCATTTGTCCACATTTTGCATACATATCTATTAATGCCGTACCGACAACAGGGTTATACAAGAACTCGTTTTTATCAACCAATGTACGTGCCCATTCCCCTAACTCAAGAGCTCCTAAGCTAGAACAAGCAGACAGAACTCCAACTATGGTATAACAATCTGGTTTTATATTATCATTCTTCATTCTGTAGAACACATCCAAAGCTTCTTTCGGCTTCCCATTGGAAGCATAACCCTGAATCATAGCACCCCATGTAACGGCATCCTTTTCAGGCATGTGATCAAACGTCACAAGAGCTCTTTCCATAGAACCACATTTGACAAACGCATCCACAAATGCAGTTCCCACAAAGATATTCCTCCCAATGCCAAGACTCGTTAAACACCCATCCAACCAGTCGACACTCCTCAAATCCCCTAGCTTTGCACAAGCCGACAAAACCCTG
>BQNB010128803.1:0-19221 GCA_026074375.1 Tanacetum coccineum
AAAGCGATAAATTTATTTATTGGAAAAATAGATTTGAGACATATGTTAAATCAAAAGATCCAGATCTTTGGCATGTTATTATCAACGGTGATTTTCAACCTATAGTACAAAATCCGGAAACCAAATGAGATGAGGTTATCCCTTTTGATAAACAAACCGATGATCTTAAAAAGAGACTTGTGAAAAATAACGAAGCTAAAATGGTTATTTATAATGTTTTGCCTAGAAAAGAATATGAAAGAATTTTCATGTATAATACGGCAAAAGAAATTTAAAAAACATTGTTATTCACCCACCAAGGTAATAGTCAAGTCAAAGATAATAAGATCGACCTTTTGGTTCAACAATATGAACAATTCGTCATTTCTGAAGACGAATCTATAGATAGTACTTTTGCTAGATTTTATACTATTATTACTAGTCTAAAAGGTCTTGATGAAGGTTATTCTAGCAAGAACTATGTTAGGAAGTTTCTTAGGGCTCTACATCCTAACTGGAGAGCAAAGATCATGGCGATTAAAGAGTCGAAAGACTTAACGTCACTATCTCTTGATGAAGTTATCGGGAACCTCAAAGTTCACAAAATGATCATTAAGAAAGATTTCGAAATAGTCAAAGCAAAAGTTGAAAGGAAATCTCTTGCTTTAAAGGCTAAGAAAGAATCTAGTGATGAAGAGTGTTCGACTTCCGGAAGTGAAGACGAAGAGTACGCCATGGCGGTAAGAGACTTCAAGAAGTTCTTCAAAAGAAGAGGAAGATTCGTGAGACAACCTCAAAACGAAAAAAAGACGTTCCAAAAAAGCCGAGAAGACACAAACGGTAAAAGTGATAGAAAATGCTTTAGATGCGGCGACCCGAATCATCTTATTGGAGAATGTCCAAAGCCACCGAAAGACAAGAACCAAAGAGCTTTTGTCGGAGGTTCTTGGAGTGATAGCGATGAAGAAGATGATGAGAAGGTCAAAAAATGAAACGTGTCTCGTAGCTCAAGCATCAAGTGAGGTATGTTCCGAATCCTCTTACTTTAGTGATGAAAACTCGTCAATAGATAATTTAGTATTAGATAACGAATATGATAAACTGTGCAAAATGAGTTTAAAGATAATCACTAAAAACAAAAGATTATAAGCCACTAGAAATAGTTTAGAAAAAGAACTTAGTATTCTAAAAGAAAAAGTGTCTACACTCGAGAAAAACAAGGGAGTTGATCTCGAATGTGTAAAATGTCATATGCTTAAAATTAAAAATGAAAAGCTTAAAGAGGAAGCTCTTAAACTAACCAAGTTTGAAAAGAGCACACATTGCTTAAATGAAATGTTATGTAATCAAAAACCCTCCGGTGAAAAGTTAAGTTTAGGGTTTAATTCATTTGAAGCATCCTCTAGTGGAAATAAGGAAATAAAATTTATGAAAGCTTAGAAAAAGGGGTCCTCTGATGGAGGTCCCATAAATATGGGCGACCCCCTTAGTGTGCAGGAGGCCCCCAAAGCAATTATGGGACCGCCGCCAGCAGCTACGCCTGGATCTGAGAAAAGTGTGTCTTTTCAAAAATCTATTTTGGATCCTAGACCAAAACACATAATGGTTAACAACGTCAAAGTTCCCGTTGCTAGTGATAATAAAATTAAACAATTTTATAAACCATTGCCAAAACCCGGAGTTAGATTTTCAAAACCAAACTTTAGATAAAACACTCCACCACCTAAAAGAGTCAATAATAATTACTCTCGTGCTAAAACACCGCAACCAAAAAGGACAAATATGTAGAACATGTAGATGACTTAAGAACAATCGTGGCTCTTTCTTGTAACTTGGAAACAATTTCTAACATCAAAGTTACAATGCAATGAGATTTGTTTGTCATCCATTCCCACATCCCAACCAATTGTATCAAATGCAAGGGATGTTTAACACTAACAACTTTGGACCCATGAGATATTGGGGACCAAAATTGTTTGGAAGGTGTTGCCTTATTAAATAGATATGCCTTGGATGTCGATTGGATCCGATGAGTGTATAAAGGATAGCGGATGATCCAAACACATGATGGGTAACCGAAAGCTTTTCTCAAGCTACAAGGCATACAATGGAGGTAATGTCATTTTTGGTAGCAATCTTCGCGGTAACATCATTGGCAAAGGTAAGATTTCAGATGACTCTCTCAAAATAGATAATGTAGAACATGTAGATGACTTAAGATTTAACTTGTTAAGTATAGGACAAATATGTGATACTAAGTGTAGAGTAACTTTCTCTGAACATGATAGTGAAATCACTAAGGATGGTAAGGTCATAGGTAGAGGTATTAGAAAGAAAAGCTTATATGTGATGAAATTAGAAAATAAGCCTAAAGACCAAATTTATCTAGCAACGATTGATGAAAATTCCATGTTGTGGCATAGGTGATTAGGTCACGCAAATATGCGTCTTATTCAATCGTTGGTATCTAAGAAATTAGTTAGAAACTTACCTAAGCTTAAGTTTGATCAACACTTCTGTGATGCTTGCAAAATTAGAAAACAAGCTCACGCTAGTCACAAGGCTAAGAATATAGTCTCAACGACTAGATGCTTAGAACTCCTTCATATGGATCTCTTCGGTCCATCCGCCGTACGGAGTTACGGAGGAAATCGCTACACCTTAGTCATAGTAGATGACTACTCTAGGTATACTTGGACTAGATTCCTTAAGGACAAAACCGAAGCCTTCAGCCAATTCAAAATATTTAGTAAGAAAATTCAAAATCGATTAGGATGTACAATAGTGTCAATAAGAACCGACCAGGATAAGGATTTTGATAATGAGGTGCAATTTGGAGAGTTTTGTAATGCCAATGGAATTACACATAACTTCTCAGCTCCACGCACTCCTCACTCAAATGGCGTGGTTGAAAGGAAAAATAGGACACTTCAAGAAATGAGTAGGACTATGTTTAATGAGCAATCATTACCACAAAAGTTTTGGTGTAACACAGTAGATACTTCAACATACATTCTCAACCGAATCCTAATTAGAGCCATCTTAGGAAAAACACCTTACGAACTCTTAAGAGGTAGGAAACCTACTCTAGATTACTTTAGAGTGTTTAGAAGCAAGTGCTTCATTTTAAACACTAAAGACTACCTTACAAAGTTTGACCCAAAGTCATACGAATGTATCTTTTTAGGTTACTCGTAAAATAGTAAAGCCTACATCATCCTTAACAAACATACTAGGAAAGTCGAAGAATCACTCAACGTGACATTCGATGAAACTCCTCCACCCTCTAAGACATCACCCTTGGTGGATGATGACTTAGATGAAGAAGAAGCAATTAAGGTTACTGAAAAGAAAAACCTAGAAAATGACATTGAGGATGAAACTTTAGAGATTGACGAAATAGTCAATATTAAGGAATCTAGGAACCATCCATTAGAAAATGTCATAGGAACCTTAACCAAAAACCCTTAGATCACAAGCCCAAAACCAAAGTAACTTCTTTTGTTTTATATCAACTATAGAACCTAAGAATGTGAATGAAGCCTTAGCGGATGAAAGTTGGATAGTCGCTATGCAAGAAGAATTAAATCAATTCATTGCTAACGACGTTTGGGAGTTAGTTCCACAACTTAGGAATATGACAATCATAGGATCTAAGTAGGTGTTTAGAAATAAGTTAGACAAGAACGGTATTGTTTCTCGAAATAAGGCTAGGTTAGTTGTTTAAGGCTATAATCAACAAGAGGGCATCGATTATGATGAAACTTATGCCTTACTTGCTAGACTTTAGTCAATTAGGATACTATTACTTATGTCGTATGCTTTTAGATTTTAAGCAAATTCCAAATGATGTAAAAGTGCATTCCTGAACAGTTTTATCAATGAGGAGGTATACGTGGCACAACCTCTAGGATTCATTGACTTTGAAAAATCGGATCATGTTTATAAACTAAAGAAAGCTTTATACAGTCTTAAACAAGCACCCAAAGCTTGGTATGATAGATTAAAAGCTTTCTTATAAACTGAATAAAAAATGGGAATGTAGAATAACACTCTTTTTACTCAGAAGAAAAGCTCAAACCTCAACATTGTTAAATATATTCGACGACATTAGTATCAGCTCAACTGTGTCCCAAAACAAGTTGATGAATTGTTCCAAAATCACATGACGAGTTCGAAGATGAGCAAGGATAGGTGAACTTAACTACTTCCTGGATTATAAATAAAATAAATGGAAGATGGTATTTTCTTTAATCAATCTAAATATATTAAAGAAATGCTTAAGAAATTTGGCTTAAAAGAATCCAAACCAATAAAAACCCCCATGTCCTCCGATACCAAACTTACGAAAGACGAAGAGTGTGAGTTGATAGATAGTACCGAGTATCGAGGCATGATAGGTAGTTTATTATACCTAACGGCAAGTAGGCCTAATATCATGTTTTAGTGTCTTGCCCTTTGTGCCCCGCTTCCAAGAGGCCCCAAAACCTCTCACCTTGAAGCGTTAAGCTATCTCTGAACATTAAAGGCACTTACGCACTAGGATTATGTATCCTAAAGGGACCGCATAGAAACAATATATAATGCCGACTCGATCTGCGAGATATTATGTGTACAGAAAGAGCACTAGCGGGATTGTAAGTTCGTGGGATATTGTTTGACATCTTGGTTCTTGAAGAAACAAACCGCTCTTTTTATATCCACTGCCGAAGCAGAATACGTAAGCGCCAGAAAGGCATGTCAACAAGCACTATAGATGAAACAAGCTCTCATCGACTACGACTCGATGACGTTCCGATCATGTGCGACAACAAAGGCGTGATTGACCTTAGCAAAAACCCGGTGCAACATTCTCGAACCAAACACATCGAAATTCGTCACCACTTTCTTCGTGATAATGTCCAGAAAGGACATATCTCAATCAAAAAAGTGCCGTCCGTCAACAACATCGCCGACATTCTTACGAAACCCCTTAAACGTGAATCGTTTAACTATCTACGTCTTGGTTTAAGAATGATGGAACACATTCCATAAATCATATTAGTTTGCTTTTCCTTCTTCTGTCCCAATTTTAGTCCGTGTTCTATTCCATGTCGTGACAACTTAAATACTTCATCCGAAGTACCTTAAGCAATTTTAATTCGCGAAATGCAAATTAAAACGTCACTCCTCTTTATAAAACTTTCATCAAAACTAAGTCCAAAATGCCTCGTTGAGGGCGGCCCCCATATACCCGGCGGCCCCCCAATATATTTGGGACCGCCTAACAATACGGGACCGCCAACAGCAGACACCATATTTTACACTTAGTTAAAAAAATTCAAAAACACAAAACCAAACACGCCCTTTCTTCTCTGCAGTGACGAAAACAAACAAAACAACCCAAAAACTCAAAATCAACCATTAAAACTTAATTGAAGATCTAATCAACACCTATAATCATCCACAACATCACAAAGATCATCAATTGTAAGTCATTTCATCTATTTTCTTTCAAATTGAGTCTAGGGTTCATGATGAACACTAAAAATTAAAATGTGAATTTCCATGTTTTTATCTTTCAATTTGTACATTAGGACTACTAGGTTACAATGTAATAAACTAAAATGCATCTCAGTAGACATATATTGCATACACTAGTGAGTTTGTCGAAAATTGATTTCGAACCAAAACCCTAATTTTATTTTCAAATCACTCACGTTAGGAACATAATAAAATTGTTGTTATGCATTGTTAATACAACTTAAAAACGTTTTTCAACACATGCATAATGATCTCATGAACAAAGGTCGAGATACATAATTCATGTGTATTTTTTGACATGTTTGGATGAGCAAAATCAAACTAAGGAGCGTTTGGATTAACTCTTAGGATTTTGATTTTAGGTCGAGTTAATCGTTACTCCACATTTGTCATACTTAGGCACACACTAGAAACAATGCCCATAAAATATTACAAGTAACCGATAATAAAATGTGACTTAATTTCTTTTAGGTAATCATGCCTCGCAAATCATCTGAAGACTATAAGAATACAAGACATTATATCCCAATGATTTCACATGAATATCGTACACCTATAAAATAAAGATTAAGAAACCTTGAAAGTCGCTACATTCATGAGGGTCGGGTGGTTTTTGAGGACTTTACGGATCTACATTATGTTCGGTCTTTGTTTAGTTTTGTCGATTTTGAGTGTCTTCTTGAAATCAATGACCAAATTTTTCCTCGCTTCATACTTGAATTTTATAGTCAATTTCAATTGAACTATTCCAACAAGGGTCAAATGTTTGTTGAATTTGTAATTCAAAATCAATTCTTTTCTTACTCTCTTGAAGATTTTGCTCAAAATCTTGACATACCTTGTGAGGGTGCTTGTGTCTTTATTGACAGATAGTCACTTGATGAGTTGGCATATGGTGTCCCTTCGGAAGGTCCATATCAAACCAACCCTCCTTCTCCTGATGACATCATTTTGTTTATTCGAACTGATCGAGAAGGTCAAGTCACTCGCATCCGTCATGAGCAAGAAATTGATGTCCAACATCATCAAATTCTCACTCGTGAAATTGTATCTACTTTAAAACCTTTGGAAGAAATTATTGTGAAATTGTTCATTGTCCAACCTTTAAAACCTTTGGAAGAAACTATTCGGGAAAATGTTTTTCTATTTGGGGGGGTATCGGGATCACCTTCCCGGCATGTCTTGTTATATAGTTGTATTGAGTCGCAAGGTCCCGAAAATACATCTTTCATATTACATTCATGGCTAAACGAATGGAGTTTGTCACTAAACAAGCTAGGTTGATACTACCGTATGGTATGCTATTGACTCGCTTGTTTAAGTATGTCATGCAAGAAAATCCCGAGTTGCATAAACTGTCTTATGTCTTGTACGATCGTGTCATGAATCCTCTTGTCGCTTAACTAGAGCGAAAGACTTGAAAGGATCGTGGCACGAGAAGAGGTCGTTACTCTACTTCTTTATCTACCTTCGATCAACCATCATCCTCTCATCTCAACGATGATGATGATGATGATGGAAATGACGAAGGGACCTCGCGTGCAAGCACTCCTTCTCCCACTCGTTTTGTTAATTCCTTAACAGATGATGTTCCCCAAGTCTTTCAAAACCCATCTAACATTGACCCTCACTTGGAACCTTTTTACACCCGCCAAACTAAAATCATCAACCGTCAAGTTCAATTGAGAGATGAGCATCGTGGTGGATTAAGGTCAATCGGAAAAGGCCTCAAAAACTTGTGGAGAAACATGAAGAAGTGAGCAATGTGGAAAATTGCTTTATGACATTATTAATTATATTATTTACTACTTTATGAAGCTTAAGTACTTAAACTCATGCTATTTAGTGGTATCTTAGTACGTAGTATGGGCAACATTACTTGCCTTTGATGATCATTCGATTTTATCATCCTAAACTCATGCTTGCATGCACCTTGATACACTTTGGTTACTTATATGATATTATGCATGCTTATTTCTTAGTCAATTTTCCTACATGTGCTTTCTTAATAGAACTTAGGATAGTTGATTTTGTGAATTTGATTATTAAGTATTAGATGATTCATGATGAAATAGGATTGACTGAGAAAAAGGAAATTTAGGAAAAAAATTATATAAACAGGATTTACAGAAAATCTGGAAAATTTTACTGTCTCCAGAAAACGGCCCCCATAAATATGGGGCAGCCCCCTAATATATTTGGGACCGCCATATATATATATGGGACCGCCATCGGAGTCACAGAAAATTTTATTGTGACTAACCTGATTTTCTTGTGTTTGTTGACTATTCCTCTTAAATACCAGCTAAACATCCCTTGCAATTTGCTAAACCACTTTGAATCTAAAATTCATTCTCATGCTTTTCCACTTTGATCCTATGCTTCCTAATTAAATAAGTCATCCTCCCCACTCTTCTTATCATCTTCATCCTAAATCTTTCTACCATGGATTCTACTCAAGCTTCTTCCTCCCATGGCTTTAAGAAAATCAAACTCACCATCATACCCCAAAAACAACTATTTGTTGATCTCACAAATGATGATGAAAACCTCACTATACCTTCTCCTACCACAACTTCTTCATCTCTAACTCCTCCAAATGCACCATCAAAAACTCTATCAACCAATCAAACGTCATCAAGCCAAGAGAACACATCTTCTTCTTTTCAATCAAAACTTCAAATTTCACTACCATCATCAAATGAACCAACCTCTCCTCAACCTTTGAACCCTTTGCTTGATAACATCTCAGATGTTCCTCCTAGACCTTCAAACCCTCAACCACTTCAAAGTCATTCTTTTTTGGATATCACACTTTCTTTGTCACTAATCACTCCTCTTGATCACATTCTTGATACTCCATCACCACCTTCACCACAATCACAACCTTAACCACCTCTCATGGGTCATCCCATTTACTTTAACTATCATAAATATCATGGGTCAACTTGTCTTTGTTGTTTTCACAACCGCAATATTATCTTTTCTCTTAGGGATGAGATAAACCTAATGTTTGCTCACATTGAGTATCTTCCAACCTCCACCATGAATTCACTCTCTCCACCTCACCCTTAAAAACTAGGTCATATCACCTCATAATTGGTTACCCTAACCCTTTTGCTCAAAGTTATTTTCTATGAATCAAGGATCATCTAGGACTTATGCCATGATATCTTTATCTACCTTTTGTAGTATGTTTAAATTGTGATGTAGTGTATGAATGAATGTTTCTTTGTCAAGTCTTAGTTCTATTTTCAATTGCAATCAATGCTTCTTGTATGAGCTTATTAAGTAATGAACGAAGCCACTTTATGATTTAACTTGTATGAATTGCCATGAGTGCTACTAGTTGAGAAGATATTTGTCTTGCACTTGTATCTCTAACTTTGTTTTGTAGCAAACAATTTTCGTAAGATAGATCCCTTTGTGCCCCAAACGAGGGGGAGCATACATCAAAGGGGAGTCTTGATATCGTCTACTTCTTTCTTTCTTCAATAATTCGACGATCATTCTTTTTGAGTTCGACAAAAAGGGGGAGAAATGGAATGAAAACTCATTAATAATTTGAAACCTTTAATTGTATACAAAATGAGTTTATATTTTGTCATCATCAAAAAAGGGGAGATTGTTAATACAAATAATGTCTAAAAACATTATTTATATTTTTCAACCTCTCAATGTTTTGATAATAACAAAATGTAAAAACGTTTACGATAAAAATAAACGTTTACAAATTATTAATTGTAAAATTCCATTTCTAAGATTAGTAATCACTTAAGGTATGAACAAACAAATCATTAAGCATGATTAGTGATCAAGAAAATATTTTTCTCTTAACCATCACCATCATATTTTTAAAAAGTATTTTTACAAAATAAAAATACATAAATATTTTTAAATAAAAGAAAATGGTTTATTTAAATAATAAAATTTGAATATGGTTTTCCCCATAAAATGGAAGCTTTCATACCAGATACAACATTCACCTCAAAAAGATAAAAACAAGAGCGTAGTCTATTGGGCGGCCCCCTTATAGGCTTGGCGGCCCCTAAATATATATGGGACCGTCGGGACCGCCCCCAGTGACTGGTGGGTTTTTCTACCTATAAATTCTGCTCTATTCCTTACAGAAAAACACACCTTTTAGCATGAAATTTTCAGATAACTTTCTCTCTCTAAAAATCTTCTTTTTCTCTCTAAATCTCTTGATCACTAACATTCTTAGATCTTATTTCAAGTGATCTAATCTCTTCTTCTCTTCTTCTCATCTCTCCTTTCTCATTCAAGTGCAAGAGAAGAACATTCGTATTCGCCAAGAAACAAATTATTATTTAGTGATCTATCCTCTCTTCTTCTAAGTACCAAATCTCTATTGTAGTTATCTTGTGTATTTGTGTGATTCAGATAGTGTGTAAATTCGATAGTGTAGATCTTGTGATTGTGTAGTGATTGTGAAGTGGTAGATTGGTTCTAGCTAAGATTAGGACTCGACATTTAACTTAGTGTCAGAAAATAATGTAAGCGACGTGTAAACAGTTTTCTCCGCCTGAAAGGAGCTTGTTGACATAATGAAATCTCGAGTAAGATACTCGGGGAGTGGAGTAGGGCGAAGAAGAGCTTCGTAGCCAAACCACTATAAATCTTGGTGTCTTGGTTTGATTGTTCCTTCCCTCATCTCTGTATATTGTTTTGATTGTTATTTAGCATTAGTATAGTTATTTACTTTGTTGATTCATATTGTTGATTGTTTAAACATACTACTCGAATCTAAGTATTTTGAAAGCAAACTTTTAAAATGCAAAACAAACCTGTAAACTATTCAACCCCCCTTCTAGTTTCCACAAATTACAAATGTATTTGAGAAATAATAATTTTGAGTTAATAACTTTTTCATGATGATATTATTTAGACAATGCTTTTGAATAAAAGATGAAAATTTTGTTGTTGACCACATCAGATTGTTATGCTTATATTGATAGTATGCACTTGATTATTAGTTATGCTGCAAAATGTATTCAATCATGAATCATTAACTTGTATGTGTTGGAAAATTTGGTTGGTAAAGTGATTTTTGACCAACTTTGGACACAATTATCTATATGTATGTGTCATATATATGTGACAACCGTGACTTGAGCAGGTTAGTCAAACCGTTAAAGTTGATTAAAGTATTTATATATGTTATGGTTGTGTGCTTATGTGATCTTATATGAGTATTTGATATCAATCCGTGATGCATGTTCATCTATTAGTGATTGAGTTGTGGTTTTGGTGGCTATTTTATTTCGTTCACACTTTGTGACGATGGAAATGATAGCATGAATTTATGCGTTATCGTGTTATTATAAGTGTTTGTGATGGCAGAAATGAATGATTTAGTCATTTCATTTCGTATATGATAATGATTTTTGGAATGTTAGTGCATTTGAGCATTAGTACATTTGAGTATTAGAGCGTTCGAGAATTTATCGTATTTGAGTGTGAATCGTTAATCTCGGGTTGAGATTATCTAGTATATTAAGGTTTTATAATTTAATTAGGTTGTAATAAATAAATATAGCTTAGGAAAAATTCAATAAGTAGTGTAAGTGTTTTTATTTTAAGTTTAGTGTATTTATTTATTAAGGGTTTTAAGTAAATATGTAATAAATATAGTTTTTATAAAATATATATATAAATAACATGTATATATATATATATATATATATATATATATATACATTTCGAAATTTATAAGAAAAAAAAATATTAATTAAAAAGGGAGTTTTGTTTGGATCGGCTTATACAAAAAAAGAAAAGGGACAAAAGCCCAATCCTACTAGAAGTCCAACTAATTTTTTTATAAAAGAAATTTAATCAGTATTTTTCCTTCTTTGTTTTCTCTATGTGTCGACCTATCCCCAAAGGCCTAGCCCCCATTGTTGATTTTTCAAGCTCTCAAGAAATCAAGGTTTGATCTTTTGTTAAAATTAAGTTAGTTTTAATTTTTATACTCCTAATCACACAAATGTTTTAATCATTGTTTTAATTATGTAACATTGAATGATGGATTAGGTGTTTTTGTAAAATTTTTCTGTAATTAATATGTTATGATCATCAAAAATCGTTTTAGGGATAATAATTAGGGTTTTGGGTAAGTTAATTAGGGTTAATTATGCTAAATTCGGAATAGAAATCTAGGCAGAATTTTAGGTCATTTTGCGAGAGCCATAACTCGGTCATAAGGATAGATTTTATTGATTTTCTTGAGCCTAAAATTAACTATAGAGAATCTAATTTCCATCCCCATTGGTTTCATGAATTAAAAGTGAGTGAAAGTCAGTCAAAATAATTTTACAAAATTCGTTGTCAAATCTGAGTTTTTGGGGCAGATTCTGAGTTGTGTTTGTGAGGTCAAAAACTATATCAAAATGTCCTGATTAATTAATTGGGAGTTGCTACTGTAGGCAAGTTTATGATATTTATGATTTTCCTAGAATTTTTGTAGAATTTATCTAAGTGTTTAAATGGGGTATGATCAAGCTAAACTTTTTTGAAGGTCGAATCAGTTCCAAGTCCTGAAACACTTGTGATTGATTTTTTTTTTATAAAATAGTTAGACTCAATATTATTTTTTTCTAAAAATCTCAGTAGTTCATAACCCATTGAGACGGTTGGGAATGCAATAGGAAGTACCAATTTAGTGATTTAGTATTTTATTTGTGGTCATGAAATGACTACAAAATTCTGCTCAAAAGCTAAAAATTAGAATAAAAGGATTAAGAGTATTTAGGTTAAATAAGGTTAAGAAGTGTTGTAAAAAGGTTTTTAAAGATGGTATATACATAGTAGTCCATCAATTGATTGTTACATTGACTTGGGCATTTAGCCTAATCGAGTGTAACACGTGTTTTATTTGTGTTTAGTTAATTTGCAAGGATTTATGAAGTAGCTGTGCATCAGGTGAGTTTCATAGTCCCATTTTTACTTTGTTTTCTTGGAATAGAAATGATGCAAAGGTCTTAAAATGATTTAATTGCTGTGATTATATGGTTTAAATGATGCATGGACATTTGTGTGGCTATCATATAATATGTGGTAAATGTTTACGTGTTGTTGGATAGGAGGGTAACGTTCCTACCCATTACTGTGTGGTTCCAATTGAAGGGTATTCTTACCCAATTACCGTGTGGTTCCAATTGAAGGGTATTCTTACCCAATTACTGTGTGGTTCTAATTGGAGGGTATTCTTACCCTATTACTGTGTGGTTCCAATTGGAAGGTAGTCTTACCCATTACTGTGTGATATTTTGGTGTGGCTTAGATCGTAGGGCACATTCTGTCCTTATTGTGGTTGTTTTGCTCGTATGCATGTTAGCGAGTATAATAGCTAGCTTAACTATCCTGCCATGTTCGGTTTTATTAATCATAGTAATTGGTTTAAAGTTTGAATTGTGTGTCGTAAACCTATGACTCTCACCAACCTTTGTGTTGACGTTTTTAAGCATCATTTTCAGGTGAGCATAAGGAAGATCATAGGAATGTGAGAAGTGGCTAGAGAGACCAGGCTGCATGTGGAGTTTAATCTCCTAGATTATTTCTTGTTTGATTGAATATTGAATGCTTGTTGGTTTGATTTGCTTAGTCTTATTTTGGTTGTATTTCATGTATTAGTATTGATGTGAACCCCTTTTACTTCAATATAAGACGCCATATATTATTTTATGTTTGCTTGGGTATTTTCATGACACTTTGTGTCCCTTATGTTCCGTTTAGTTCATGTAGTTTTCTCTATTGTGACACCATTGTGTTGTGATGATATCCATTCTAGTTACGCCTCGTGTTTCCGCAAAAATAGATCTTCGATAATGGGGGTGGGGGGAAACTAGTTTGTCATCATTTTAAGAGTGCATGAAGAAGTATCCAAAGACTACATATGGGACGCGTATGGACATTTTGAGTTTACGATTATGCCTTTTGGGTTAACCAATGCACCAGCAGTTTTCATGGACTTGATGAACCGGTTTGTAAGCCGTACCTAGATAAGTTTTTCATTGTTTTCATTAGACATTTTGATCTACTCAAGGTCTAAGGAGGAACATGAGGTTCATTTAAGGTTGGTGTCGGAATTGCTGAAGAAGGAGAAGTTGTATGCTAAATTCTCTAAGTGTGAGTTTTGGTTGCAAGAAGTGCATTTCCTTGGTCACGTGGTCAACCAAAATGGTATTCATGTGGATCCAAGTAATATTAAGGCGGTAAAGAATTGGAAATATCCTACAACACCGTTTGAAATTCGATCATTTTTTTAGGTTAGCAGGATACTACCGACGTTATATGGGTTCCATTAATAGGTGATGTAAAGACATTAATGATGGACGAGGCTCATGCATCGAGGTACTTGTACATTCAGGAGCGGATAAGACGTACTATGATCTTAGAGATATGTATGGTGCCAAGAATGAAGAAAGATATTTTGCTACTATGTTACATTTATTGACTTGTTTAAAGGTAAATGCTGAAACATCAAAGACCTTCGAGTTTATTGTAACAATGAGAGATACCCGAGTGGAAGTAGCATATAATAACTACGGATTTTTATCACTAAGTTTCTGAGGTCAAGTAGTTGGCATGATACAATTTGGGTAAGAGTCGATCGACTGACTATGTCAACCCATTTTCTAGGTATACGAGAAGATTACAAGATGAGAACATGGTGCAAGGACTTATATTGATGAGAATAGTAGCAAGTGCATGCATTCCGGTGTAGATCATTCTCAGTAGTGATGAAAGATTACTCGCGGTTTGGTAGACTTGCAAAATGTTGTTAGTAACGCGACTGGATATGAGTACGACTTATCACCCTCAAATGGATGGACAAAGTAAGCGTACGATTCAGACTTTGGAGGCTATGTTAAGGGCGTGTGTTATTGACTTTGGTGGCAATTAGGATGTTCACCTACCGCTAGCTGAATTCTCCTACAACAATAGTTATTATTCGAGCATTCGGTGTGCTCCGTTCAAAGCATTGTATGGAAGGAAATGTAGGTCGCCCATTCTATGGACGAAAATTGGTGAAAGTAAATTTATTGGACCTGAACTGGTACAAGAAACAACTGATAAGGTAGTGTTGATAAAGGAAAATCTCAAAGCGACGAGGGATCGTCAAAAGAGCTAAGCTGATAATAGACGTAAGCCATTAGAGTTCGAGGTTAGAGATCGTGTGTTGTTAAAGGTGTCACCTTGGAAAGGCGTGATTCGTTTTGGAAAGAAAGGTAAGTTATCACTGAGGTATGTAGGACCGTTTGAGATCCTTGAAAGGATTGGCCATGTATCTAATTGATTAAGATTGCCCAAGGAATTGCGTAGTATGCATGACACATTCCACGTGTCAAATTTGAAGAAATGTTTGGCGGATGCTAATCTGCATGTGCCATTGGATGAAATCAAAATCGACAACACTCTTCGTTTTGTTGAGGAACCTGTAGAGATTATGGACCGTGAGGTTAGGAGTTTGAAGCGTAGTAGGATATCACTTGTGAAAGTTCGTTGGAATTCAAAGCATGGTTCCGAGTTCACTTGGGAGTGCGAAGACCATATGAAGTCTAAGTATCCTCACTTATTTGTTGATCGTGCTGTTGAATCGGCTAGTTAAATCTCAAGATGATATTTCCTTAAGGAGAGGATATTATGACACATGTGATTTGAGCATGTTAGTCATACCTTTAGAGTTGGCTAAGTGTCTATACTTGTTATATGTGTGTGCTATGTGGTTTTATCTGTGTGCATGATTGTCATTCTGAGGTGCGTGTTCATCTAATTTTAGAATGGGTTTGAGATATTGAGGGTTATTCCCATTTTGTTCATGTGTAGTTAACAATGGAAAATGATGACGTTTTTTGCAATGCAATTGCTACGTCAATTTGTAGTTACTGATGTGTTTGAATTATTTAGGAAAGTAATGTCATAAGGCAGTGATAGGTTCGTAAAATATGAGAATTAGTAAATGAACTTCATAAATAAAGAAAAGTATTTTTGGAAATAAAGATATAAATAAACGTTATTATTTGGTAATTCCGTGAAAAAGGTTGACTAATTTTTACATAGATTTTTTGTAGAAAATTAAAGTGAATAGAAAGTAATTAAAAAATTAAAAAAATTTAATATACAAGTAAGGTCAGAATTTTTAGAAACGAAACAATATGTTTTTTTTATCTATTCCTAAGTATAATTGGATTAGGAATTCTATTTAATTAGATTTATATAAAACCATAGCTCATATATTTTCTCCCCTTTCTCTCTTTGAGCCGTACGAAACTCTCCTCCTCTAACAACAAGGAAGACAAAATTTTGATTCAAGAAATTAAGAGCTAGATTGTGTTAGGTTCAAGAAGGAACGCTAGGTAAGGATTCTACTCTTGTTAATTTTTTTATAATCAAGTTAACAAATAAAATCTGGATCAATAGGGTTTTAAAACTTCGTAATTACTGATGTTATAATACATCTAATCTTTTAGGGTTTGATTAGGAATTCATGTTCCTGCAATGATAAGATTAGATTCGCGATAAATCATGATTTTAGGGTTGCAAGTTTTGGTTCGTGTTTCATTGAACTATATCTTTGATGTAAAATGTGTTTTAAGGTCTTTCCAGTGCCTAAATTGTACTTCAGAGAGTCTACTTTTCAAAAAATCTGGCCTCGAATTGTTTTGAGTTCTGGAAGTTAGTCAAATGGTCGTTGCAAGAAAAGTTGTTAAAACAGTAAATACAGGTCAGATTTAGGTCAGAATTAGAGAGGTATAAACCCTAATTAAAATTCTAATTAAGGTTAGACAAAACACTAAAGTCAAGTTCTATATGTCTATTAACTTCTCTGTGAAAATTAACCTCTAATTAGTTGCCTAAAGTATGGTTAGCAAGGTCAAAAAATGTAGTGCACGTTCAGTTTCGAATCTAGGTACTTTTTGATTAGGAATTTAATTTGAGGTACTTTATACATTGTGAAATCTTTTGGGAAAATTCCGTAGTTAGTAAACACCTAAGTGAAATAGTGATTTTTGTGAGAATTATTAGTTCAAAAGTAAGGGTTGTAAGCGTAGATAAGTGACCACTAAAATACTCTTATCGGTAAAATGTAGATCCCTTAGAATTATTTAGCAAATTAAAGTGGATTAAAGTTGGGCAGGTGTCGGGGTGACCCATGGGGATAATTAATCACCATAGATATCCATCATATGATTGTTACATGGGCTTAAGCATTTGGCTTAGTCGCGTGTAACACTGTTATATTCCATTTGTGTAGCTGTAAGATATTTTGGAAGCTGCTTGGGCATCAAGTGAGTTTCATGGTCTTATTTTTATTGTTGTTTTCTTGGGATGAAATGATGCAGGTCCTAAAAATGATTTAATTGCTGTGAGTATGGTTAATTGATGCATGGACATTTGTGTGGCTATCATATGATATGTGCTAAATGTTTACGTGTTGTTGGATCGGAGGGTAACGTTCCTACCCATTACTGTGTGGTTCCAATTAGAGGGTATTCTTACCCAATTACATGGTGGTCCCAAATGGAGGTACTCTTACCAATTACAAGTGGTTTCCAATTGGAGAGTAGTCCCTTACCCATTACTGGTGTGAATATTTTGGTGTGGCTTGGATCGTGGGACACGTTTCGTCTGATTGGTGTTTGCTCGTAGCCATGTTGGCCATTATAATAGCTAGCTTAACTGTCCTGCCATGTTTGTTATATTAATCACAGTAAATGGTTTAATGTTTGAATTGTGTGTCGTAAACCTATGACTCTTACCAACCTTTGTGTTGATGTTTTTAAGCATCATTTTTAGGTGAGCAACATGAAGGGATCTTAAGAATAAGAGGAGTGGCTAGAGTGACCATAGGCTGCTTGCAGAGTTTAATCTCCTAGTTTATTTTCCTAATTAATGAATATTGAATGTTTGTTGTATTTGAATTGCCTTAGATTTGTTTTGGATGTATTGCAATTCTTGGTTATTGATTGAAACCCCTTTTGCTTCAATAACCAGACGCCATATATCATTCAATTTTTTGTTTATTATTTTCATGACACCTCGTGTCTATACCTTGATTTCTTTTATGCATCAAAGTTCTCTTAATATAGACACCAATGTGTTTGTGATGAAAATCCCATCTCGATATGCATCGCGTTTCCACCTTGGCAGGGTGTGACAGAATTGGTATCAGAGCCTATGAGTTAAAGAGGAAAGTAGGTGGTTTAACCCTAGACTATAACCTAGGAGTCCTTCATATAGATTCATTTTAGGGCTTGAGTGTTTAGTATTATAACCATTATGCTTCCCCCTAATTGTAAAGCTTTTATTTAGTTATTTTGTCTACTATTATATAATATGGTATATATTACTTCCTTACTATTTATAACTACGTCTCCCTTTATCCGTAAGAAGTTTCATTGGGCAACCATTTTCCCAATTGGACTTAAGCATTATAAAGATCCAAAATAGGAGCCAATTGAGAAGGAGTCTCTTATGGAACTAAAGGAGATATGGTAGTTGATCGCTTGTTGAATGCTCGTAGTAGGCATGGACTCGCGGAGTCAGGTGACTTTGCGAAGGCAAAGTCAGACCCAAGCGAGGCCCAACATAGGTTTATTTTGTCTATTACCTCGTCACGACGCTATTGATTATTTCTTTTGAATATTTTGTATTTTGGAGGTGCTGTGAGATTTTCGTTCTTTTTATTCGAGTTCGATTTTAACTTATAATATAAAGTAATATTTCTTTGAGATGGAGCATCTTTCTGTGTATATTTGAGTTGGTTTCAATGCAATGTGGTATATGTGCATATATGTATGTTATCATTAAGATGTGTAGTCTTGGAAATAAGTACACGTGTGAAAGGATGTGGTTATAATTATGGGTGGCCAACATAATTATAAAGGCATCACACACGTGGACTTGTGACCATGATTGCATTGATTGTGAGTTTATTTTTGTTTAGGTGATAGAGAATATTTGTGATATATGTGATCATTAAAAGGATGGTTAATATAATGAGTATGGAACCACTTATTTTACATGATGGAGTGATTATGTACATGCGTAGATAGTCAGTTTCCCTCTATCAAACGTTTTTGGGATACCCCGGAATACCTGTAAAATAACTATTATTACGATTATTGAGTTGTTGTCTGCTCCGATGATTCGTTTAGGCTATAGATTTAAAGCCTTCCTTGTTAGTACCATGTCGGTATGGATGATCTAACTTTTCTATTCGGCGTCTTGATGAATATTGGTTGTTCGGATCTGCTTCTTTAGATATTGGTACGTTTCATTGGTTCTTTCATTGTATTGATTACTCGTATGAGTACCAAAATTCTCTTTTAAGCACTAATTGTTCCTAACATATTAGCGCGGATCATTACTCCGTTCTTGTATATATCCGTTGTTTTGGTGACCAATCTACGACATGTTAGTACCGACGTTTTTCAATGGTTGTTCTTTTGATCGTGAGTACGGATGAGTCTCTACGTTCTTCTTTTGGTTCGTAATGTCTTCGTATAAAGTTCTCTTGTGCACATTCGTTTCATTGTTATTCTGACTATATGGTTCCTTGTACTTCCTTTAGCTTTCAAATAATATAATTGTGTTAGAGTCTTTACGGTATTTTACAATCCTTTTTGGTATTACGATGTCCTTTGTTTGAGAAATATATTTTATATTGATGTCGAGTTATGAAAATCCTTTTGA
>BQNB010128805.1:0-11452 GCA_026074375.1 Tanacetum coccineum
TTTCTTTCTCTCTTGCTTAGTTCGGACGCACCACAAACACATAATTTTTCCAACTTTGATCCAAAAACATGAGAGTTGAGTGCTTCCGGGTTGATTCCAATAGGCGTGGGTTCATTAAAACAACGTTTGGGTTGTCGGTTTATTGTTTAATCTCATTTTCAAAACCCTCTTTGTAAGTTATCTATTTCTCTAATATTTTTGTACTTTCTAATGTTTTATGATGCATAGATGTTGGTTATACGGCTTATTTTCTAAAAATCAAAAGCTTAAAATTTGCAAAAAAATCAAAAAGGTTGTTTGTTGGGTTCGAACTAGGGACAAGGGACACAAGCAAATACAATTTTATTATTTTGGACGTGATTGTTGAATAACATTTATATACTGTATAGCTTAATATTTATTTAGTTTATTTAAAAGCTTTGTATAGCTTATTTTGGAGCTTATTTACTTTCAGCTTAACAAGGAAACAAGGAAAAGTGATTTTGGTTATTACCTATACTTGTCATATTTTTACAGCTTACTATGGTAGCTTATTTTGCGAACCAAAATAACTAATAGCTTATTGGCTTATTTAATTAGCTTTATATTTGGTTTTTGGAGCTTATATGCTCGCGGCTTGAAAAGGAAAGACCAAGGGAATTACTTTTGGTCATTTACCTTTTTCATTATATTTTTGTAGCTTATTTTGGTAACTAAAAGTACCTCTAGCTTATTCGCGCATTTTCGAAACTAGTATAGCTTGTTTTGGGCTTATAAAACCCATGACCCAATAAGCCACGGCTTATTGTGGTCCAGCTTATTTTCATGGCTTTTGGTTATAGCTTATTTTGATATTTAAGGACTTACAAAGCTTAACGGCTTAATAATAAGCCATGGATAGCTTATTATGGGCTTAAAAGGCCACGACCCAATAAGCTAAGCCCAAACCATGGCTTAGTCTTGGTCCGTGAAGCCTTGGCTTCTTTTGTGGATTATTCGTTGGACTTATTTTCTTAATGGCTTGATAATGGGCCTAAAATGGGTTTTAAAACTAATAAACAATATTTTGGACTACTAATGGGCCTCAAGGCCCAATAAGCTAAAACTAGTTATTTGGAAGGCTAAAAGCAGACTTTTGGTAACGATTTATACTTATATATACATTTGAATAGTCAAATGGTCATTTAAAGGAAATGCATCTTGATAAATAACGCGAAATATGGATTTTGGTTGTTTTGTCGGAATTGAGTTATTTAAGAGAAAGTGTTTAAAAAATGAGGTTTAAAAACCTTGAAAACGTTTTATAAACGAACGGGTCATGCTGAAATTTCATAAAAATATTATACTTAGAATATTTTATTAAAAACATGATTTCTTAAAAACCTGACAAAAAGACAAAATAAATAAAATATTATTATTTTAATACACCAACTAAAAGACGAAAATATATTTTATAATTTTATAAATTATAAAACTTCTATTAATGATTTAACGTAACTAAAACGTGTCACTTTTCACAATTTATGCAATTTAACTAAGTAACTAAAGACTACCTGGTAGATTACCAGAGCATATTTATTAATAACTATTATCTAAGTCTAGATATTTTTCTCGTCTAATTTCCTAAATACTATAAGTGTATATTATCTAACATATATACTTTTATGTATATTCATCGGGTCTAAGTCACCAACTATCACGCAACCAATAACATTAAAAGTGACCGTACAACGCACATTTTGACTCCTATGCATCAACCCTAATCATACATTTTAAAAACACATTTCTAAAACGGACAATTAACTGGATTAGGTCGAGTCTGGACGCTGTTGCACACAATTGTTTGATCATATCCCCATCTACTTATCACTTTGCTTAAAAGTGAGTTCTCGTAGCCCTACTTTTAAACTCTTTTCGTTGGAAGAAAATGATACTCAAAACTTATTTTAACTGCTTTTAATACTGTGCAAAATCTTTCATTTTCTTTTGGACAATGCTATGTGCTTATATTTGCTTATATGAATGCTATGTGAACACTATGCGAATGCTATGCGAATACTATGAGATCTATCTATGCGAAGTTACAATGTGAATTTCTGCCCTACATTATTTAGCCGACTGTGTAGCTCTAGCTGGTAGGCGATAGGTCCGCAGGACTATAAGCGTATAGGGATTCTATTGTTTTTGTAAATTGGGTTGGGATACCTTGGTATGATATGTTAAAGTGTTGATTTAAATACTGTTATATGCATTCTGCTTTCATATTGCATAATTGTCTACCACTTAAAATTCATGCACAGCAACTGGGTTTACTTCTAAACCTACAAGCTCACCAACGTAATGTTGACCATTTCGAGTATCATTTTCAGGTGTAGCAAATGCTCGTTAAGCTCAAGATAGAATGCCTTAGTGACCTAAGCTATTCCCTTATGGAATCATTGTTGGAGGATTGCATTTGAGACTTGTTTTCGTATAGATGTTCTTATATTACTTTAGACTTGTTTTGCCCCTATGTTGGGAGTTGGATTGTAATAAAACTTGAAACTATGTGATGTGTTCATTGACTATCTCGACACAAGTTTTCATACTTGTTGTCGGAGGATGTTGTGATACTTATGAAAAGCATTTTAGATTTCTCTATATTGTATCATGTGTTATGACGATTCATTCTTCGCTACGCCTCATGATTCCGCCGTTGTCAGGGTGTGACAGATTGGTATCAAAGCACTGGTTATAAAGAACTATGTGGTTTGGCCTAGACTATAACCTAAGAACCCTCATATAGTTGCATGATAGGATCTATGTGTGCCTATTACTTGCTTTTGTGTGTATGTATCATATATCATATATCATGTATCGTGTATCATATATCGTATATCGTATATCATATATCATGTATCATATATCGTCTATCGTATTAGTTAAGTCAATCACCGGGTTGTGTGGGCTAGATACCAAGTATAACTGGGAAAGGATGCATCTATAAATATGGTGGCCAATGTAATTATGAATGCATCACAACCCACGCGGACTTGGTATTAGGTTTTCTCCGCCGAAAGAGAGCTTGTTGATTAGTGAAGTAACTCTCGAGTTGAATACTCGAGGAGTAGAGTAGGGCGAAGAGGAGCTTCATGACCGAACCACTATAAATCACTATGTCGGTTTGCATTTTCTTTTACCTTTCTCTTTACTCATTTCTTTAAATTTACCGCTTTACTTTTATACTTGCATTGTACTCATGATTGTGTGAATGGTTGTGTATATCTTGTTAGTTAAGGTTCTGTAGATCTTTGTGCTAAATATTATGAGTATGGTTATATTGTTAAATTATGTATTAGTAATTTTAGATCTATAATCAACACTTCTCATATTGTGTCAAACTTGATTGGTGATTTGATACAAAAGATTTAAAGTTTTTAAATGGATATGTATTCACCCCCTTCTACGGTTTCCACAGTGGTCAAAAACCAAACGCTGCTTAAGTTCTTCAAAGCTCTTTTCTCGCTCTTCGTTCCATACAAACTTCTCACCTTTTCGCATAAGCTTGGTTAGGGGTAAGGCTAATCGTGAGAAACCCTCTACGAATCTGCGATAATAACCTGCTAATCCAAGAAAACTCCGTACTTCGGTCACAGACGTCGGTCTTGGCCATTTAGTGATAGCCTCAACCTTCGCCGGATCCATAGTAATTCCTTCTGCTGAAACAATGTGACCCAGAAATGCCACCTTACTCAACCAAAATTCGCACTTGGAAAACTTGGCATATAATTTCTCCTGTCGTAAAATCTGTAGAACAGTGCGGAGATGCTCCTCGTGTTCTTCTTTAGACTTAGAGAAGACCAGAATATCATCAATGAACACGATGACGAACTTGTCCAAGAATTCATGAAAAACTCGGTTCATCAAGTCCATAAATACAGCTGGAGCATTCGTGAGACCAAAAGGCATAACCAAGAATTCATAATGACCATAACGTGTGCGAAAAGCAGTCTTGGAAATGTCCTGCTCTTTCACTCGCAACTGATGGTAACCAGATCGTAAATCAATCTTGGAAAAATGTTTAGCGCCCTGAAGCTGATCAAATAAATCATCGATACGTGGAAGGGGATAACGATTACGAATGGTGATCTTGTTCAATTCACGGTAGTCGATACATAATCTCATGCTACCGTCCTTCTTCTTGACAAACAGAACCGGTGCACCCCATGGCGATACACTCGGGCGAATAAAACCTCGCTCCAACAACTCCTGTAAAACTGGATCCTATCAATTCTTTTTAAACTCAATCGGTGCCATGCATAAGGAGCTTTGGAGATTGGCTTCAGCTCCGGGAATAAGCTCAATGTTAAACTCAACATCGGAATAGAGGTGTATTCCTGAAGTTCTACAGGAAATACGTCCTGAAATCGGAAACAATCGGCTGATCGGAATAGGAGAAAACGTCAGAAGTCGTGTCATGAAATGGTAGCCCAAAAGCCTTCAACAGCCATGCGATAGTAAGTACGTGCTTTTAAAGGCGAAAATGACCCTTTTCATAGATTTTCCCGGTAAGGAACCATGATAAATAAATTCAGGAGCATGAATATCGCCGAATATAACACGACGGGAATGACAGTCAATCGTAGCACGGTGTGCTGCTAACCAGTCCATACCCAGAATTATGTCAAATTCACACATATCCAAGGGAAAGTGGCATTACTGAACGAATCTTGTCATCAAAACGTAGAGGAAGCTCTGAATACATGGGTAATACGTGCGAGAGTCTTTCATGGGCGTGGATAAACTAATACATGATCAAAGTAATATAGGTGTCCTATAGTAAAAGCATGAGGCAAACTTGTAAAATCACAGAATGTTCACACCCGGATCAAATAAAACAAACACTGCACGTCCGAATATAAATAATGCACAGTGAAGGGTACTGAAGTATTGGCGGCCTATCCTGAGTAAGTGCAAAGACACGGCCTGTGCATCTGGCTTCTTATTCACATGACCAGACGAACAACGCCAATGTTCTTCTTGCAAGTCCCGCTGAAGATGACCAGCCTGGCCACATTTGAAGCAAGTACCAGCAGCACGACGACACTCTCCTGGGTGTCTACGTCCACATGTGTTGCAAACAGGGTGAGTATAACCCTCAGAGGGTACCCTGGACTGCTGGGAACCTGATTCAAAGATAGATCATGAGACATGAACTTTAGATACATAGAAGAATAAACTTGTTATTTTAAATGATTTACCCGAGTTGGTAGATCGGTGGGAATTGCTGGCCACTGTCCTTTGGTCGCGTCCAGCACCAGAATTCCTGTTACCATGACGTGATGTTAGATTCATATCATATAACAGATAAAGACGATAACGATTAAGATTTGACCTGTTGTTGTCACGAGAGTGGTTGTTGTTATTGTTATTACGGTAGTTACTACCACCGCTCTGTCTGTCAGATCCCTGCCTGTCGGATCTCTGTCGGTCATCACTCTGACCGTGACTCTTGTGACTACCCTGTTGACTGTACGGGTGATAACGGTCTCCACTCTTGTGCCTGAAAGAATAATTGGGTGGCACATGATATAAAGATAAGGATGATAAAACATGGAATAAGGTCTCAAAGATTCGATTACTGAAAGTTTACCTCTTGTCTGAACGTTCGGACCTATCATAGTCATCCCTGTCACGAAGGATTTCTAAGTTGCGTGCAACATCCGCAACCTGAGCAACATCCGTAAACTGTATACACATGACATGGTCAAGGATTGACTTATGAAGACCCCAACGAAAGTTCTTCGCCTGCTCTTCTGCAGTGCCAGCAGCCTGTCCAAGAAAACCAGCTAGGCGGAGGAAACGCTGCATGTACTCAGTACTATTTTCACTCGCCCTTTGGCGGATGGAATGGTACTCCCTCTTCAAGCGCTCTTGCTCGGCTCGAGGGAAAAACTGAAGAAAGAACAGCTCTTTGAAAGCTGCCCAAGTCAAAGTAAGGACCCACGCATCTCCTCCTTTGGCCTGCTTATAGGCCTTCCACCAAGCTAACGCGTCACCCTCAAACTTATACACAGCCAATCTGGTCTTAAAAGCATCATTACAATCCACACGTCTAAGCACTTCTCCATATGGGAGATCCAATTCTCAGCATCAACAGGAGCTACTGCCTTCTCGAACGAATGGGGTTTCTGCTTATTGAAGCGCTCAAGCCAAGTATGAATAGTGACTGCTCGCGAATCTGTGGGAGCATGGCATCCACGGCTGCCTGAACAGCCGCAGCGAGTTCAGCATCGGTACGAGTGTTCACCATCTGACATTTTCAAAAAAGGGTTTAATGATTAAACGGTTAAAAGGTCAAAACGTGACAAAAATAAACATCGATCTTAAGGAACCTAATTCTACCCAAGCCTCACAGGTCAAATTTTTAGAGCCTACAGTCGGACAAGGCCTGAGGCTCTGATACCATAATTGTAACGACCCAAACCCGCTCCGGAGAGTAGGCCGAAACGTCATAATCATGGTGTCATATCAAAGCATAATAAAGGCATAAAGTCATAAATGATAACATAGGACAAGGTGGAAAGCCAGAATCAAACATCGGCTCCCAATTATGAGATCAACATGAATAACGTAAAAGAAGTCTAAAGGACGAAACATGTGTCCAAGATAGTATAGCACATCAAAATGTATGCGATAAAAAGAAAGGAAGCTAAATGGGTCACTTCCTAAGCACACACTCTCTCAAGCCCAATCTCCCTCTAGATACCTGCCGATAAGAAAGTGAAAAGAAATGACGGCTGAGCGATAACGTTCATGAACGTATATAATAACAATGTAATAATAAGTTGAAATCCTGATAATAAGTATAAAGCAGCGGAACAGATTAGAGGGTGTCATGAGGAAACCTGGAGAATACATCATGAAAGGATAGGAAATAAACATGTAATACATGGTAACGTGAAGTCAAAGATGTCATGAGATATCATGGATAGTATAAACATAAATAATAAGGAATGCCCACGAGCTCATATAATCATACATGTCATAATAGTAATGTCGTGAAAACATGCAATAATAAGGGGCTGCCTCAACTGTAATTAAGAGGGGTGACCTCTTATAATAATATGGGTGGAGGGATCAGCTCCAATGTGATGGGATGTAGAGCACACACCAACCAATCACCATGAACGTGTAAACATGTAAACTAGGATGCACCCATACGCCCCTGAATAATAATGGCCAAACATGAAATATAATCTGGTAACATGAAAAGGGACGCCGCGTGAAATCACTCTCAACGCGAAAGAGTCGTGACACAGGTGCCTCATGTGTCACGGTCATGGTACCTCCATGACTAGGTGGTAAGTCATGTAAATCATGGTCATGCGTATATATAGCTCGGGCAATAGAATAAGTCTTGAAATCAAACATGTAAAGGATCATGGCAAAAGACATAAAAATGGGGAAGCATAGCAGTTCTGGGGATGAATCATGAAAAGAAAGAATGTCCTTACTGAAAGGACGGAATATCCGTACCTTATGTCCAGCAGTAACGGAAAGAGATGGATAAGAAGATGGAAGCTACTCCTGCTTAATGCGATCTACATGTTAAAGGACATATATAAGTTACTTGTTCATGATTAAGGTTACTTTCCATAAAATAGAACTTTCCTTATTTAGCAAGTTTCCATAAATAGCAGGTTTCTATAAATAGCAGGTTTCCATAAATAGCAGGTTTCCATAAATAGCAGGTTTCCATAAATAGCAGGTTTCCATAAATAGCAGGTTTCCATAAATAGCAGGTTTCCATAAATAGCAGGTTTCCATAAATAGCATATTCATCATTTTAGGTCCTATAAAGTATTTTGAATAATTTAGGAACTTAACATATTAATTTTGTAAGTTTAGAGTTTAATATGACAACTTCCCGTATTTTAGGGTTTAACATGCAAAATCAACAACTTACAAGGTGTAAAGTGTAAATATCAAAGTTTCATATTTTATTCAGCTTATACCTTCCATTTTCTGTATTTACAAGTCAAATCCTCAATTTTACATGATTTACATATTTAGTCCTTTTATTTATTTAATTAATTAAACAATATCTTTAATTATCCAAAATTACACAACAAGTCCTCATGGGTTTAAATATGATAAATTCAGATCTTATACAATAATTATTGACCAGACCTTACACTTTCCAGAATTTACAAGTTTAGTCCCTTTATTTTATTTAATTAATTTCTAATTACATAATATGCATAATTAATCACTTTTAATCCAAAATAATATCAAAATGACATTTTCTACCCCCAAACTTATTTTTCTCAGATTATAAAAATTATATTAACATGTCTTAAACAGTCCCCATAGTTTCAGAAATTACAAAACAAGTCCTTGTATTTTAAATACACAAATTGGTAAGCAATTAAATGCATAAAACCCGAATTAAATTTTCCCCCAATAATTACATAATTTTTATACATTCATTAGCATGCATTGGACCTGGGAAAAATATAAAAACCCTAACCCTAATTCATTTTCCAATTTATTTCTTCATTTCCTTCATAATTCAAAATCGGCAAGAATTGAAAATTCCACAATAATTATCTAAATCTTTTATACAATTTTTCTAACAATTTATCTGGTTCATACATGATATATAAAAGTCATAAAAATTATAAAATCGAAAGTATAAATTTATTTAGAGCCGAATACAATTCTTGCAATTATTTAGGGTTTAGATCATGTTTAAGCTTAATAAATCAAAATAACGTGCATGGTAATTTTTCTCATGAACATATCAGATGTATATAATGTAAAATGAGTTATAAAAATACCTTGAATAATTATGGATGATTTTATGAATTTATGAAGGATTTTCGAGTCAATTGAGCACCATAAATCAAATCAAGCTTCAAACCAATGCACCAATAATTTTCTTAGTTCTCTTGTACTCCCAAGAACCCTAGAAAAATTGTTCCTTGCCTTGAAAAAATTATGGAGCCGCCACTTAATTGTTTAGGGTTTTGGAAATGATTTTTAAGAAATTTACAAATGAAAATAATGTATATAAAAGATATACAACATAAGATGCCGAGTTTTTGGGGTTTTTAAAAGTATAAAATCAGATTTTAAATTTTTCCTAAATTATTTATAATTTTCCTCTTTTATTTTATATTTAATTTGTATAATATACATAATTAACCTTTTAATAATTTGGAAAAATACTTATATATAAGTAATAATTATTTTTCTTGCATAAAATAAGATATTTTAATCTTATATAAATTTCATACTTTTCACATGATGTACTTTATAATTTATAACACTTGATTGAATTTTATTCATGCTTTTATTAAATTTTCTGATATTAGGGGCATTTTGGTAATTTTGCACTTGTTCTGATTTTAGGGTCTTACAACTTCTCCCCCTCTTAAAAGAATAATTCGTCCTCGAATTAGAGACATGATACAGCTGAAAGGACATACCAGATCATGGAAGAAAATAAGGATAAGAAGTCCGTATAGACTCCTCGGTCTCCCAAGTGGCTTCCCGCTCGGGATGATTCCCCAAAGAATTTTGACAAAAGAAATCATTTTGTTCCTCATGACTCTGTCCTGACGGTCTAGAATAGACTCAGGCTCTTCCGTGTAAGATAAATCCTCACGGATCTGATCGTTGCATTATGGTTTTTGTACCGAGCTTAAATTTTTCTAGTCCCATTTTTTATTTGTGCCAAAGTAAAAGTATTTAAGAAGGTATCCTAAAAATTGTTTTCTCTTTGTACATTGCTTTTTTTGGCTTATTTTATTAATAAATTCGCATTTAACAAAAAACGTTGAAAATACCCGCTAAAAGGTTTAATATTTCACTAAAAAAATATTTGTTCATGAATAATTATACCTTTTAGCGGGTATTTTCCAAATTTTCTTTTAGGGTGAAACTTATCTTTAGTGTTACAAGGAAGTCAAGTTTATTAGCCTATTTTTGCTGGTTTACCTCTGATGCAGATACGGCCAACGAGCGAGTCTACATGACAAATACGCTCGGCGCTTATTTTGTGGCAACAGATTATTTTATGGTAACAAATTTCAATGGCGGATTGGGCTGAAATTTGCATGGTCACTCGAAAACGGCCCAACGGTCAAGACTCATGGAGTTTCCATGAGCCCTGTCAGTCTTAGGACTTTCAGGGTCGTTTGGGCCCTCAAAAGGGCATTTTTCTATTTTAAGCTTTATTTTGGGCAGAATCAATTATGTTTTGTTTGTGATTTTGTTTCCTTTTTATTTAGAACTTATCCTCCTTTAGATGATTGTCAACTATGGGAAACTCTTGGTTCCACGATTAGTGTTTCCATGAAGGACATGAACACTTCTCTATGGAATTGGAATTCAACGTATGGTTTTTACCAATATTGTCCTATGGCCTCTATAGTTTCCTATTCTTTGGTGATATGTGCATCTGCATGGTATCTTAATAATGGCTCTATTGAATATCATGAAAATAGTTTCTTAATCATTTATTCTCTAGGTATGTTTGTGGCGTTCTAATGTTGATTTGGGAGGACTAAGAGAAAGTTGTACTTATTTTTTTTCTCCAAGGTTTAATCTACTTGGTTTTTTGTTTAGGGAAGTTTTTTAAAGGGGCACACTCATTTGGTCTTGCTTCATGTTGCACTCCATGTGTTTCCAATGTATATTCTTTATGGTCTGTTCTATTGTCTTGATGTGCTTAGACTACTATGAATTGGTCATTTTTTATCTACTTCTTGGTTTATTGTTTCATTGCATTATGATTTTTGTACCGACCTTGAATTTTTCTAGTCCCACTTATTATTTGTGCCAAAGACATTGCCTTTTTTGGCTTGTTTTATTAATAAATTCGCATTTAACAAAAAACGTTGTGAATACCCGCTAAAAGGTTTAATATTTCACCAAAAAATATTTGTTCATGAATAATTATACCTTTTAGCGGGTATTTTCCAAATTTTCTTTTAGGGTGAAATTTATCATTAGTGTTACAAAGAAGTCAAGTTTATTAGCCTATTTTTGCAGGTTACCTTCTAATGTCATATCATGGGGACCTCTGATGCAGATACGGCCAACGAGCGAGTCGACATGACAAATACGCTCGACGCTTATTTTATGGCAACGAATTATTTTACGATAACAAATTTCAGTGGCGGATTGGGCTGAAATTCGCATGGTCACTCAAAAATGGCCCAACAAAAGACTCATGGCTTTTCCATAAGCCCTGTCAGTCTTAGGCTTTTCGGGGTCGTTTGGGCCCTCAAAAGGGCATTTTTCTATTTTAAGCTTTATTTTGGGCAGAATCAATTATGTTTTGTTTGTGAGTTTGTTTCCTTTTTATCTAGAACTTATCCTCCTTTAGATGATTGTCAACTATGGTATAACACCCCCATTTTCGGGACAACGCAGCGGAACATATATGGGTGTTATTTCATAGTACGATCACACATAATTCGTA
>BQNB010128806.1:0-15820 GCA_026074375.1 Tanacetum coccineum
ATTTTTTTAATTTAATATCTTTTTATATTTATCACATGGATATTAAATAATGTAATAGGTAATGATCAAGAAATTTGAGTTTTACTAACAATGGTGACTTTTTGAGATTTTGTTTGCAAGTCAAAATTCATCTAACGGCACAATTTATTCAATATCTTCGGTAGGTCTAAATCAAACCATGAGCATAACAAAACCAAACATTTTCATTTATCAATACGACACGACATCTACAAATCAGGTAACAAAAATATCTAATCGAAAGTTTTTACGGTATATATTTAAGCACGCAATCAAGTACATGTACAAAATGAAAATTATACGTTATTATAACTCTCTCTTTGACTCTGTCTTAATTTATTTATTCTATTTTGACTTTTAAAAAAAAATCGACTTTAACTTTAATTATTTTTTTATGTAATACTTGACGTAAAATATATGAATGGATTGAGTTCTAAATGTATCTTTATTGGTATAATTTTTATCAACTACTATTATATAACACAAATAAAAATATTCAAGTTTAAAAACAAATAAATTGGAATCGAGGAAGTATTTAATTTATAGCATATATAAAGAGTGCATCACTTTTCTTTAATCTTTAAAACTTAAAACGGGTATTATGTTTAAATATTGTTTATTTTTAAAATCTTCAAACTTTTATCATTTTTTGTTTATATCGCATAAACTTTTTTTTCTCGCTATATTGAACTCGTAAGTGTTGCAATAAGGGTCACATCAAAACCAGAATTTTGTAAGTATAATTATTTATCGTCATACATCATCGCTTTTACGTGATGATTCGTCGGTGTTAAGAAGACGACAACAAGACAGTGAACCTTTACATAATCAATGAGTCATTGTCAAAACACACTACTAATATAAGAAGAACTTTTGGTATATGCAAACCGTAAAAATAATATTACATGGCATGTTATTTAGTTTATATTTATTTGAGTAACCATGTGATAAAAAAATATTTGATTTACGGATGGAGCGTTCGGGTCGGCTTGTAGTCGTTATCGGGGCCCCACGATTATATAATGTTGTGAAAAGGTATATTGTATCGTAGCCGACCAATCTAATGACGGTGATTTTTTCTTCCCACTATTTTCAAATGTTAAGAGAATTTAGGTGGCTGCTAACTCTCGCCTCATCTTTTATAATAGTACTAATCAATACAATACCGTCAAAATGATTTAGTCCTCGGGCTATTTTTGTGTTTTATTAGACTAGCAGGGTATTCATGCGTTGCGGCAGTGAGTATCTTGTGATTAATCAGAGAAAAACAAAAAGAAAATAACCCTGATCAGGTACAGTTCACCCATTTTTATAGGTTCCCGGTTCTCTCTGGTTCATTTTCATACGGCTTTTATTTGCTAGTTGAATCGAAGACCACTCATGTTCTCGGTTGAACCTGTTGGCCTAGTCCGACTTTCAAAGCTATATGTATTAGCATATAAATTGTATAAAGCTTTGTGTGTTTTATTAGTTTGTACAATGTGTATAATAACATGTACTTTTCATTTTAAGGGTGTTTTAAAAATTACATTAGTTAGTAATGGTGTTTTAAGAATAACATTAAATGTGTTGACCGGTTAATAAGTATCTGTTGTGAATTGGTTAATTGTACAAATTGCATGAATGTTTATATTATTAAATTTTTTTTGAACATTATATTATTGAATTTCAACTCTTTGTTATTTGCATTAAAGATTGTACAATTTGTATCAATCCTTATATTACTTAAATTTTTTGCATTGAATAATGAGAGAAATACTAATTTGCTTTATATGTAGTATAGATTATATATAAGATAGGAATGTGTCTTAAAACGCGAGTTACGGGAGAGGGTGTTTTTTGTTTAAATTATATGTTTTGAGTTATAGTGAAACAGTGTTGAGGTGACATCACTTTTTTCCTATAACACTAGCAGTCATCCTAAAAAAAATTGTGTAAAATTTTTCTAATTTAAAGGTATTTTCATAGATTGCAACCCCTCAACTAAAACCAGCAAACAAACAAAAACAAAAAATTGAAACATTTTCATAAATGAGGTTGTCTAACCAATAAAAGAAGTTCTGACTATCACTTTAAAATGTGTCAGGTCTCAAGTTCAAGTCCTTGAAGTGGCCACACCAACCTGCTGAAAAAGAAGTGTTTTACCTGGTCTGAGCCTGTGTGACGGTGGGTTCAAAACCTGTAGATTAGTCGACTAAAAGATCAAAAACCATAGGTACCCAAATTCACATTTAATTTAAGTAATTATAACTTTAATTAATGTGTACTAAATACATTTTACAGTAAAAAAAAAATTTGTGTTAAATTAATACATTTAACAAATGCCCTAAAACCACTTGTTAAGGCTGAGTGTTATGGTGACCGCATAGGCGACCGTCACCTCAGCGCCAACTTAGCTTTCTCTCTCCTAGACCACACACAGACCAAACACTTGTAATGGTGACCGCACAGGCGACCGAACACTTTTTTTAGATTAAAAAACATTACATTAATAATTAAACATTACAAATTAATATACGGAAATAAAAATACAGAAATAAAACTACGGAAATAAAAACATTACAAATTCCAACAGATTAATCTGATTCCGAATCAGATATCACCTCAAATTCCGACCTGAATAACTCATCATGAGCTTGTTCTTGCCTCATTTTTTCCTAGCTTTGATTTGTTTCTGAATCATAGCTTTGATTTCTTCGACGGTATATGAAACCGAACAAGCCATTAAATTTTTTGTAGTTACTAGTTGTTTTATTTTTTGTAGAATGTATGTGTTTTGTGATAAAAAATTGGATAAAAAGTAGGATTTTATAGTGAATGGAGGAAGGTTTAATTTTTATTTTTAATTAAATTAAACACAAAAAAGGGAAATGGTAATGTTTTTTGTTTGTATATGGTCGCTTGTGAGACCGAAACAATTGAAAGGTCCGGAGGGACGCGTTCAAGTAATTGGTTTGTAGTGAAAGGAGGCGCGTCTGGTCTTATCCACGTTTAGCCCTCCTTATTTTTCACCGTCACCTTTCATATTTCATAATTTTTAAGGAAGAAGAAAGTGTACAAAATTTGAGTCCCAATTATGAAATTCAATGAAACCCATAATCGTCCTTTAAAGAACTTTGTTTCAATTTTACTAGGTTCCACACTGATAAACTTGTCTGAATTTTATATTATAATCACTCCAAAAAGTTGTCTTAAACCATATGCTATATTTATACTCACTCCAACATAATTTTACATTATATATTATATATATATACTCATTTACCATTACATATAATGCCAAAACAGTAACGGGCTACTGTTCATCGATGAACAGTGTAGCTCACATCGGCTAGGCCTGATGGTTACTGTTCATCGGCCCAATTTTTGTTTTTTTTTTGGGTAAAATTTTTTTATACCGGTGGTTACTGTTCATCGGTCGAAAAAAAAAAGAACTTATACTCCCCCCTCCTTTCGTCAAAAATCAGAAGAAAAAAAAATTACTTTTACGACTTTCTATCGGCCTGGGCAAAAATAAATATATATATATCCCCTTTATTGAAAAAAAAAATTTGTCATTTAATATGAGAAAAAAACAAACTATTAAACATGAGACCGAAAAAATTAACCCGAACAAAAAAAAATGCCTCGCAATAACGCGCGAAAAAATAACGCCCGCAGCAACGCGCGGGTAATCTTTGCTTGTTACATTAAATTATAGGATATTCACATGTTTGGACTCAACTCAAACACATAGATCCAACTATGACAATTATTCATCATTTTAAAAGATTGCAAGGACACAAATAAAAGAAATGCCATGTGGTCCCAATTATGAAATTCAATGAAACCAATAATCGTCATTTGAGCTTGATATATTTTGTGTTTTTACTTATTTGACATAGTCATTGGAGTAAATCGCATAAATCGTCCTTAAAGTTTGGCCAAATTGCATGTTTCGTCTCAAACGTTACGAAAGTGCAAGGATCGTCCATGTGGGGAAACCTTTGGTGCAAGTATCGTCCCAGTGGGAGGAAACCTTTGGTGCAAGTATTGTCCCTGCGGGGACGATACTTGCGCCAAAGGTTTCCCCACAGGGACGATTCTTGTACTTTCGTAACGTTTGATACGAAACATGCAATTTGGCCAAACTTTAGGGACGATTTATGCAATTTACTCTGGTCATTGGATAGTAAATGTCTAAAACATAAGTATCCAAATCAATTTTCAAAGTTATTATAATCTTTTTTTATTAAGTTAACCAAGCCATATCATCATGTATAAGCCATGCTTTCTGTCAATAAGTAAGAGCCGTTTTTAAAAGAGTGCAAGATGTGTTATCGTACGAGGTCACTAATTGACGATAGCCACAAAATTTTATACATTTCTTTTATATATATACGCAATATGAAGCTTGAGTTTATTTAATTCATGCATTACTCATGTTGCATGTGCGTTTAAGAGCTTCTTTATTGGAATGGCATGAGATCGCCGATATTCATGAAATGGCCTTGAAAACATTATTCATATAAAGCGACATATGTCGGTTCAATTTTTGAAAACATTTTCGCCGTACTTCATAAATAAACAAATAAATAAAAACAAGTTGGATTTAGTTGTCCTAATCACATAATAATTAAGAGTCACTTTTGCACTCCAAGACAATTAAGGGAAGCAACATTGATATGACTTTCTTCTATGTGCATTTTTTTGTATTCTAGCTTAATGTTTGCACGTGTTAATAAATCTTGTTTAACTTTTTATCAATAACAATTAATTGAGTGATCATAAAGTTATAATGAAAAGTCACTAGTGCTAACATAAATAGAAAAAACTTCAATCCAAAGCAAATTGAAATGTTAAAGTTATTGCGATATAAGTAAAGTTTGGAACAAATAATTGAAATACGTAAAAGTAGCTTTTGACAAATGGAAAATTTTATACGATAAAAAGACGTTCATTTATTTTATCTTTTTAAATAATTGAACATGCCACATATATTCGACGTGGCTCTACTCATTATGTTTTGTATGTACTTGGATAACGGGTCAAATCCGAACCGAACCGATCAAATCCGACCTGAATCGAAAACCGATTTTGAGAAAAACATGAACCGAGAATTGAACCGAAATTAACTTAGCAAAACAGAAACCAAAACAAAGTTAACCTGGCAAAACCGATTTAGATAGTTTAGTATATTTTTCTTGGTTTTGACCCAAACCAAGCAAAACCGAAACTGAAAACCATAATTATATAAAACCGAAAACCGAATCGAATTAAGTTGGTTCGGTTCGGTTCAGCTCGGTTTATCTTTTCGGTTGATTTTGCTCAACCCTACTTGGATGTAAGTACACTTATGCCATTAAGAACTAGCCATCTAAATTATAAACATAATCAACACTCATCCTATATCATTGCAGCGATTTTCTTTTACGTATGCTCATATGCTACTGAACTCTAATCTAATAGTAAGTTTAACATAACCCGTTCTTTGAACAGATTAAAAGAGTTTAGCTTTTTTTCATAACTATCAGCCATGGTTCTTAAGGACTAACATACGCTGAATTAAGACCACTCTTAGACAGCTACGAACCGCTGTAGACATGTTTGTTTCCACATATGTATGATTTACATAATTAGTTGTGCAGCAATAATGACATTCTGCAACAAAATTACAAACATAACATACACAAAAGGTGTACCTTTTCAGGATTGAAACCATCATATTACCTAACTGGGCCATTTCCGTGTTGGGGTAGGTAATGATCAATTGGATGTTTGGATCAATGCCAATCGAGTCCACCCATTGTGGCAGACCCCACTCCCTCCCACACTTCATTGGAACCAACTGCCTCGTTGTCAATGCCTTCCATATCGCTGTCCCACCATCCACTACCACCAGCATCTGTTCACGGACACACAATTTATCAGCTGCTATTAGATTTTATATGAATATCTCACAAACTCGTTTTCAAAAAAGTGAAAATTCGGTACTTACAGTGGTTATAAAGAGGCAGTGGTTTCTCTTTTCTGATAAAGGGTCTGTTGTAATTTGTTTGCCTCGGCTTAGGATCATCTCCCAGAACAACCAAACGCTTTGGAGCAGGCGGTTTACCATACAAACCTTGCGATCATTAGAAACACTCAAATGTTAATGAACTAGTTACTTACAGAACGTATGTATAATATTGACTTAGTAGCAAACAAACAGTAAAAGAGTAAATCGGCTCTACCTCCAAATGTGTTTCTTCTCTTGGACGAATCCTGAGTTTGTGATTCTTCTGTCAATTGTGTGATACTGCTACTTTGGATCTCGTCCTCTAGATCTATAACATTATCTTTTTCGTTCTCTTTCCTGGGATTAAACTGTTCAAGAACAGCGCCAAGTAAACCATCCAACTCTAGTCCCTTAGTTTGATGGTAAGCAGTTGCCCCGTCACTAGGCCGTTTAGCACTTATACTTGTTCCCGGTGATAGAAATGGTCTGTCTTTACCCTGACAATAATTAATTGCTAATGAGATCATGAACACGGCACAGTGAAAGTAAAGGAAAAAATAACAGCAGTTTTAACAGATCTTATGGGTAGGGCACTTAAATCATATCTCCTACACAGGCCGACACGTTTTTAACTTAAATTTCCAACAAGTCACTCATGTTTTTCAATTCTAATCTTGTCTTCCTGAATATAACTACTACTGACTTCTTGAATCCATCACAGGGAGAATAGGAGGCACAAAACTACAGAAGATGATATATAGCTTATGGGTAGCACAACCCGAGCACCTAAAAGGGCCAAAACTTTACTTAAAATACTCTTCCAACTAAACACTCATTTCCTGCATTACCACCGCGTAAAAGGTACTTAACTTTATTTTCCAACTAATCACCCATTTCCTCCATTACCGTGAAGGTATAGTTCAAATACAAGAAAGTTGATCTCAAGGGGGGACGACGAGTTAGGGACACTCAAAGCTTTACTTTGAGTTGCTGCATTCCTTGATGTTTATTACTGTATCAAATATAAACACAACTTCAAGAAAGTACATTAATTTTGGTGACAAAGATGTATCCTACAATTCATTGAACTTTTCAGTAGTCTTGACTCCTGAGAACGGCATAAACGTGTCACTAGAATCATGGATAACTGGGAAGTGAATATAAAAATTGTCACTATTGCTTAGAAATCTCAAAGAGACAGTGCTTATGGGACTCCATTTACAAACCTGTTTTACTCAACACATTGAAAGTAACGGAAAAAATTTCAACAGCTTTCAACTTGTTTTATGGGTAGCGCAGTTTAATCATATCTGCTTTAGCTCAAATTTCCAACAAGTCACTCTTGTTTCTTCCATACTAATCTTCTCCTGACAATAGTTACTACTGAGTTCTTGAATCCACTACGGAGATACAAGGAAATCTTATGGGTAGCACTATCCAATCACCTAAATGGGCCAAAACGTTACTTAATGTATGTTTCAAACTAATCACTCGTGTCCTCCATTACTTTGAAAGTAATCCTCCTGGCACTGTAATATTAATCTCAAGGGGCTGGCACCTTACGCACACTTCACAGCCTTACTTTAATGTGCTACAGTCCTTGACGTTAATTATCAAACATTGAAATACAAACCGCTTCAAGTAAAACAGATCAATGTTTGTGACTAAAAAGTGTGTCTGTAATTCATTAAACTTTCCTGTTAGTCTTAAGAACGGCATGAACATATCTCTAGAAATAAGGATAACTGGGAATCGAATATGAACATATCTAAGCTACAAGACCTTTGGTTATTAGGATATTGTTATTTAACGATATCATAAGTTTATACTTCCATTCGCGTATTAACGTTTGCTCATATTCCATAACATCATTTCAACATTAAACACACAAAAACATTGTAAACCCCAAAATATAAATAAAAAAAGACACAGGCTTAACTAATTTGGATGGATCAGTAGAAGTTTTGTGCAGCTTCCGGTCAAGAAAATCGGACAACGATATCTTCGACCGCTTTTTACTTCCACTCTCCGCTTTTTCCCTACATTCACAATATCCAAACATCACACAACAATTCCTCATAAAAAAATAAAAAATAAAATAAAATAAAAAAAACTAAAAGGTTACTTATGTTTATCGGTGGATGTCGGTTGAATAAACGTTGACGGAATCAATCGTTGTCCGCGAACCCTAATTTTTGACTGATTTGAATTCATTTTTAGTAGTGATTTTTTTCTCTAAATTGTGTTTTTTTAAATAGATTTGGGGCCGAATTGAATTTCTTTTGGCGGTAAAGTTTTGACTTTTGAATTATTTCATTGATTTCTCCAATTCAGATATTTTGTTTGGGCTTATTAGGCTGTTTTTTTTAGTACATTGAGTTGGGCCTATATTGGACTAGCTTTTTTGTTTATCGAATTTTTATAAACTTTGCTAAGAAAATGGAGTCATTGACCAAGATGTACGCGACAGGTGGTAGTTTTCGACACGACACGAAGTTAAAACAGTTTTGAGTTGAGGATAAAAAGGTTTGTGTCAAAAATAGGTTAACACCGTATACCTCGTTTAATAAACTTATAAACAGGTCGTGTTTAGGTTAAGTAAATACTAAACAGGTCAACCTGTGAACCCGTTTTTAAGTATATAAGTGTTTAAAAATAAAATATATAACATGGGTTTATGTTGGATTTGGATTGAATGTATTTTGTTATGCATTTAATATGCGTGAATTACGATAGTTATTTATATGTAATTTTTATCATTTTTTAGATCCTTATATCATTTTTGCATTTAAACTAGTTATTTCGACAAACCAACAACTTTATTCACCGTTTGACCTATTTACTTAAAAAGGTTAAATATGTCACAAACGAGTTACTCGTGTTATGTAGGTCTGAGTTAGAGTTGAGTTTCTTGACACGCTTAATAAATGGGTCGTGTTTGGGTTAAAGTTATACTAACCCGTGAACCCGAATAGGTCAACCCGCACACGACTCGATTGACACCCCTAACGTGATCTAATCAAGATAGCCTCGTGGTCGACCATTTTCTACCCTTTTTGGGATGCCTCTTGAACCGTATACTTCTTGTGAAGTTTATAAAAGATTTTAATGAAATTATCAAATTTTAGTCGAGTCGCACAAAGTTTCAAAATGAGATTCGTTGTAAACTTGTTTCATTATGATTCATTTTACAAAAATAGTTAAGCGTAATGTCATGCGCTAGTAGTTAAGTGGTGGGTGGCATCAAGGGTGACTTAATCTTCTCGGAGGCTTAAAGTGAAGCTTTAAAACGGGGCCTTTTTATCAAAGATACTTGCCGAAAAATAGTATATACAGAATTAACTTTTTCAAGTTTTTTTTATGTGAAATCTATGATTAGTTTCTCAAAATCATAATATTTCATTTACAATTTATAAGTGAGCCAATAAATCTAATCTTTTTGTGACACTTTCGATCGTAAATAACTCTTAATTTAACTTTAGTTTTAAAATACTTCCTTTTCTGAAGAAATTGTTACCGGAATGGTTAACATTATTTTATACATCATATAAGTATTATGGAGAAAGTTTAGATTTATAATTTGATTAAGTATACCAATCGGTATAACATTTTTCACATGTATAATTTTCTCAAAACTCTTAGTTTCAAAAATAAATCTATACCATTAATAAGAATTGTTATAATATGGTTTCAAGAACTTCAAGGTTCAAACGATTACCTTAGCTTATTATCATCTAGTGATTTTAAAATTTTTGATGCTAGATAGTAAACTAAAGATACATTCATACAATCAAAATTGGTCTTTTTTTTCTAGTGATGAAATAGCTTGAACCGCAATGTATAAGAAATAAACGGTTCTAAGAGTCTCTTCGCAAGCTTTTTTAGTTTCATTGTCAACTTCGTCATCATATTTTCTATTTCTACAAATAGCTCATTTTCTTTTCAATTTTTCATTCTACATTCGCATTTTTTTACCAATTTCTTTTAGCAGAAACTAAAACATCCTTAAAAGCAACTTTTTATTGAAGAATGATATACATGACCAGATGAGAAACATCAAAGAGTCAAAGTATGTTTGTGAGTGTGAAAAAATAAACGTCGATTCATCAATGTAAATGGTTAAATGATAGTTATCACATGGCTTAAATTTACCTTTGCTTATTTTTCATGCAAAAACAAGTCTTTTATATATCGTAGGCTTGAAAACTAAAAAATGATAAACAAAAGAGACCCAAAACTTTGATTATTTAACATATATCGGCTTATAGGGGCCATGAATAATCGAATGTTTAAAGATGACGGCAAAAAAAACATGTAACAGACTTTATACATACACATGATCCAAGAAAATTCGGGGCCTTAAAAAATTTGGGGCCTAAAGCCCTAGCTTCACTTGTTTTACCCATGAGCCACCACTAGGTGGCATGTAGCTAACGCATGGGTAACTGGTTTAGTCCTCGTGTTTGGAGGTGGAAATGAGCAGAGCCGAGCCCGAGCTTGTCAGAGCTCGAACTCGGCTTGTTTTAGTTTTATAATGCTCGAGCGTGAGCTCAGCTTCGCTCGATCAGCTCAAGCTCGGCTCATGGTATGTTACACAGGCTCGGGCTCAGCTCGAACTTGGCTCGTATATACAATTTGGCAATGAAAAATTAAAGATTGGCTCGAGCTCGACTCATAATATATCTATTTTGAGCTCTTTAACGAGCTTGTTATTGAGCTCGTTAATAAGCTCACTATAACAACCCGCAATTTTCATCAATGTAATATCCATCTATTATATATATATATCACCTTCTTATAGTGAATTTTTTTTGTTTGATCTCATAATGCAACGTAACTTGCATCTCTAAAGTAAACGAGCTCACGCAACATCTATCAATGTCATCTATATCTATGTTTATATTATATAAACATCCTAATATGTCAAGTTTATATCCTAATATCATTTTTACCAAGTACATTATCAATTTAACGTACCATTTACAACGTTACTTCAAAACAAGCATTAAACGTTAACGTTTACATCAAAACCCTAATTATATGTAATGTGTACATATAAAATGAATGTGCAAGCCTTCAAACATGTGTACAAGTGTACAATGCATAATATTTAAATAATATTTTCCCTCTAAGCCAATGTACAAGTCCTAAATACTCAATGTACAAATCAACAATGCATGAATTCAAATAAGCTCATTTTCCATCATTTTCATTCTAGATTTCTTACCACCACTTTAGCACAAGGTACAAACACTTAACGCATGACTTCTAAACCCTAAACCTAATTCCTAAATCATTCTAAAACCTAATCTAAAACCCTAAACCCTAAATGAAACCCTAAAACCCTAATTTCACTTTAAATCTAAAACTAAACCCTAAACCTTAAAACTAAGCCCTAAACCCTAATCCTAACACTAAACCTTAATCATAAACACTAATTACCCTAATCCTAAACCCAAATACATGTTTTAAATACCAAAAACCCTAACCCGTACCTCATTTTGACCCGACACCCTTTTTACTTCATTTTGACCCATTTTTAAGCAACCAAGCACCTCAAGCACCTTCATGACCTCACCACCATGTCATCTAGCAGCCTACCAAGCACCTCCATCACCATCTTGGCCATCAAGTTTGGCCTTGTCACCCATTCTTAGTCGAACCCTCCAAACACCCTCCACCATTCATAGCTATACTTCTAGCCTTCCATACTCACCTATAGCCTTCCTTAGTCGTCCCTTTACATCTCTTGATCCCTTCTCTAAGTGTTCTTGGCCTACAAGGTGTAAAACTTGGGCATTAAGGCTCTTTGAGCACTATATATAGCCGAAACAAGCAACCCTTTTATTTCATCCTTCAAACTCAAACACACACACACACTCAAATGGAGTTCTAGTCATTCTCTAGCAGTAGTATAAGATCAAGAGAAGTCCCTAAGCTCAGAATAGAATCCAAGAATCAAGAAAAAAAACCCTTGAAGTCGTTACTAGGCGTACGAACCCAAAAACCCCATTTCGACCCATTTCTAGCTCAAGTAAGCTTAATTCTTGTTCAATAAGCTTATAATTTGTATTAGAATGTTCATAATAGTCTTAAGATCATATATAAACTCTTGTTTGAAGCCTTGAATCCTTAAACCCATGCGTTTTTTATTAAAACCCTAAAAATGACTCGTTTTGATTTTCTAGCTAACGAATCCTATTTCTAAACTTTTGTTACGTTAAAACATCTTATTTTAGCTTATTCTAATAAGCTATAAGCTGAAAATATCATTTGGAATATTAAAATAAGCTTGCATGGCTTTTTGGACTTGATTTGCAAATATTTTCATGCATAGGGGTATATATCGTAACTTTCTGAAATTTATAACTAAAGGGGCTGAAAATGTCATTATTCTAAAGTTATAACTATAAGGACCTATTTTGCCAAGTTTCAAAGTTAAAGGTTTAAATTATATATACTTGTTTTGTCATACTTGAAAGTTAAAGGTTTAAAGATTTGAAAAGTTATATTAAAAGGATTAACTTTGTAAATATATATAAACCAAAGGTGTATATTGCCATTTTACATTCTTAAGGGTATAAAATGTAATATTTTTATATTAATTATAAAAATATATTTTATAAGACTCGATTTTATTAAAGCCCGACACATTTGTGATTAGCATTCATCGATCGAAACGTTATAAAACAATTATGTTATAAATATAACCTAATTTATCATCCGCTAGCTTTTGAAGAAACCTAAAATGATAAAATCTTATCATTTAATCTATAACGTATCACGTTACTAGGGAGTTTCATGTGAGGGGTTTCATTTGGGTATACGTCGATTTTATTAAAACCCGACACATTAATCGTTATTAATCATCGATCGACGCATTATAAATCAATTACGTTATATATTTAATGTAACTCATCATCGACTAGCTTTTGAAGAAACTTAAAATCTTATCATATCACGTTACTAGGGAATTTTATGTGAGGGGTTCCATTTGGGTATTTGTTTTTACGAGTTTGTTGGATTTACGATTTAAAGTGCCCTGATTCCTCAAACAATACTACGTGGCCTCTGGATTATGATAGCCCGAACAGTGATACAATATTTCCATAAATTAATAAATCAAAGTAATACGTTAAACTTTATGAAGTTTTAAAAATATAAACCATCACACTAAGACTTGACATATTACCCCAGGTTGTGTGACGAGGCCGTCACTTTCACTTGATATACTTTTGCCATCAATCAGATTACCCTTGTTAAGGTGAGTTCATAGTCTCGCATTTTAACTCTTTTAAATTGTTTTATAAACCCGCGAGGGGGATACATGCTTAAAACCTAAATGCAAGTGTTTTTCCAACTGTATGCTATCCTGATATATTATTGCCTAAGTCCATACTTTTGCCATTAAGACCCCATTATCATGAACCGTTAATTACTCTTCCGAGTGAACGTGAATGCTGTGAATAGATCTATTTGGGATTGAGCATCCCCGTTGGTGTACCTAAACTTTCTGGTAACCAAACGCACTTCATTTGAAACACTATGCGGGTGTTAGGCAAAGGCACCCATTGGGGCAACTTATGATTATTGATTTTCTCAAGGTCTCGGTGTCATGAGCTTAGAGCATAATAATAATAATTGTACTCATTGCAATTATTACACTTATGGGTATATAACAACGTAACCCACTGTTATGATGACTTGTATTCAAACTGTTTACTATAAACCTATGAATTTCACTCAACCTTTGTGTTGATCTTTTTAGCATGTTTATCTCAGGTAATTGAGCAACTTATTGCACGGAGTGGCACGGACTTGAAGATGGCTAAACTGTTATCATTCAAACTTTATGTTTTCATGTAGATTTTGGGACCTTTCTTTTGTAAAACTCTGATGAATAAATGAATGATAACTTATCTTTTAAAAACGCCTCTTTTTATGTGTCGTTTTCTATGATTATGACTGTTGTACTATGAAATAATACCCCAGATTAGCTTCCGCTGCTATATGTCAAAAATGGGGGTGTTATAGATTGGTATCAGAGCCACGGTTATAGAGAACAAGGTTGAAACCTTAACTATAACTACTTTATTTTTTTCCATCCAAGAAAGTCTTCCGTGCCACTATATCTCCCGAATAGTATGTAAAAGTGCATAACTATTATACTTCTATATAAATAATTTATGTTATTTACCGTTGGGTTGTTAACAGAGTGATGTCTTCTCCCAACCACCCTACTTCCGATATTAAGGATGCTTTTTCCTCTAACTTTCCGGACTATATCCCGGTTTCCTCGGACTATGTCCCAACCTCACCAGAAAATATTTATTCTAGCTCTTCAAATAACTCATTTGGTTTAGTTCCAATAGCTTCATCAACTCTTTCACTTTTTCATAATGACCCCTATATGAAGGTCATGCAAGCATATGATGCCATTTAGTCCACCACAAGTTACTATTCCACCCTCAACTGTTGTGCCTCCATCTATAGTGTTATCACTATCACCAATGTTTGATTCCTGAGATTTCTTTCCTCCCGAAGAGATTCCACCACCTAAAGACACTAAGACTCCTGTTGAATCACCCATTCCAATATCTCCATCTTCATCAGTAGGATCTTCATCACCGGTTAGGTCAACTACACCACCACCAGACTATCCTTTTGATAAGTCTATCTTCGCAGAGTTGGATAACTCATTATGAATCATACCGCAACCACTAGGAAGTGAACCAGTCCTCGAGAAACCTAATGAGTCAGATGCTTGTTAGAGTGTTCATCTCTGAAAATCTTAGATTCCAAAATTTTCTGTTATATCCTGCAATCTGTATTTCTTTATTAGAACTTGTATCAGTTAAGTATCTATGTCAAATAATTCCAATACCACTATGTATGAAAATTTTAACAATGACTTATAATATAACTCTTATTTCGTGTTGTCTTATGTTGATATAATGCCTCCCAAAAGGACATCAATATCTGCAGCACCATCCATGACTCAGGCCGCCATTAGGCAACTAGTTGCTGATAGTATTTCTGCAGCTCTGGAAGCACAAGCCGCCAACATGGCAAATACTAATAATACCACCGGACCAAGATAAGCCCCTGTAGCAAGAAAGTACAGCTACAAAGAGTTCATAAGTTGCCAACCTTTCAACTTCAATGGTACGGAAGGAGTTATTAGTCTCATTCGCTGGTTTGAACGGACTGAATCGGTATTTTCTCGTAGCAATTATGCCGAGAAAACAAAGTGAAATTCGCTATTAGTACACTAACCGAGGAAGCTTTATTCTGGTGGAATTCATTCGCCCGACCTATTAGAATAGGATAAGCCTATAAGATCACTTGGTCTGAATTCAAAAGGCTCTTGATAAAGAAAAATTGTCCCCAAACTGAGATTAAAAAAATGAAAGAAGCCATTACCATAACCCAGAGGTTAATAGAGAAGGTAATAAAACACAATTTTGTACAAGAAACCAATGACCATAAACAAAAGCTTGAGGATAGAAGGAACACCACCAACGGCAACAACAACAACTACCGAAACAACAACCATAACAATAATTACCACCACCAGCAGAATAGAAGATAGGAAACCTTCAAGGCTTATGCTGCCACTCTAGCTGAAAACAATGGGTATACTGGAAACCATCCCCTGTGTAAGAAATGCACCTTGCATCACACAGGACCTTGCATTGTTAAGTGTAATACTTGCAACAAGGTGGGCCATCTGACCAGGAACTGCAGAAACAAAGGACCCTCGGACTACTAGATTAGATTCTAGTTATAGCTTTTGTTAGAACCTAACCACGGGATGTGTGGTAT
>BQNB010128807.1:0-19220 GCA_026074375.1 Tanacetum coccineum
CCTATTTTATGTTTTAATTATTATTTTAAAAAACAAGAAAACACGGAGAATTTAGAAGACCATCTATTTCCCAAAAAAACGGATGGAAATAAAATTGCAAAGAGGCCATTTCTTGAGAAATCTGAAATCTCCGCTTTTTTATTTCTTTGGCTTACCAAACATGAGATATAAAATTATTTCCATTTCTCTCCCTTTATTTCTCTCTACCAAACGGGCCCTTAACTCATTGTCATCGATTAAACTATGTTCTCGAAGCGTGTTACAATCATTTTCTTACGTGGGTGTTTCGTTTTACTATTATCTTCTCTACTTATACGCATTTATGATGATAAAACACGTCGCAACGAAACGCGTGTTTACAAAACTTGTTAACTACTAAATAGAAAGCCCAACCCTTTTAGCAAATTTGATTCTTTAATGCAAGATGACCCATTTTACCGAGATATATAACGGGCGACATTGCTAACCAATAAGGTCCCAAGTAAGAATTTCTCAATTCTTCATGTCCTTAAACAGTTGTAAAACCTAAAAATCTCAATAAGTGTAAATTTACCAAAATACCCCTAATGCAAGAAAATCCATAAAAGCTTGAATAAAATTCATTTAAGTGTTAGAAATTATGAAAATACAACTTATGGCAATTATGAAAATTTATGTAAGAATAAAATACTTTATGTTATACAAGAAAAATAATCAATAATTATTTTTCTATGATTATGCCGAAAATAATTATATTTATGTATTTATATAATACAAAATTAATAAAATAAAATATGGATAAGTAGAAAATAAATTAGGAAAAGATAAAATCAGATTTTTAGTCTTTTGAAGACCCTAAAACTCGGCCCAATCTTTTATTATATTTATCTATACATTTTTCATTTGTAAACTTATTAAAATCAAATTAGCCGAAACCCTAAATAATAAAAGAGGCGGCATAGAATTTTTCCAAAGCTTGCACGATTTTTCTAAGGTGATTCGAAGGTCAAGGAGTGTGGGAAAAATAGTGGGAAGATTTTATAAGGCTTTGTTCGATCTTGGTTATTGTTTTGGGTTCGAAAAGCTCTACCGGGTTCATAAATTCATAAAACCATCAAGGATCATCAAAGGTATTTTTATAACTCATGTTTCATCATATTAATTCGTTATATACCTGGGAAAAATGTTCATGCATTTTATTTTGATTTTATAAATCAAATCATATTCGAAACCCTAATTTTGGATTAAATATGAAATCGGCATATAAAATAATTATAAAATTTATTTTATATTTTTCTAAGGTTGTTCATATCACATATAACTCAGATAAATTGTTGGAAAAATTTATAAAAGATTCAAAATAATTATTTGGGATTTACTTTGTTAGCCGATTTGCGAAATAAGGGAAAAAAGAAAGAAAATTATTAAAATGAATTAGGGTTAGGGTTTTGCTATTTTGTACAGGTGCATTTAATGCCAATGATTGAATAATAATTGTGTTTGTGATTGGGGAAAATTAAATTAGGGTTTTGTGGATTTTATTACTTAGCCGAAATGATATTAAAAGTATAAGGACTTGAATTGTAATTTCTGAAACTATGGGGTCTGTTTTAGACATGTTATTATATTTAATATATTCTGTATAAAATAAGTTGGGGGGTATAAAATGTCATTTTGATATTATTTTGGATTTAAAATGGTTAATTACATATAATAAGTAATTAGAAATAAATTAATTAAAATAGAGGGACTGAAATTGTAAATTCTGAAAAGTGGAAGGTTTGATTAGTATCTAATGTATAAAGTATGATTTTGTCATAATTGAATCTATAAGGGCTTGTTTTGTAATTATGGATAATTAAAGATAATGTTTAATTAATTAATAAACCAAAAGGACTAAATATGTAAATTATGTAAAATTAAGGGTTTGACTTGTAAATACAGAAAATGGAAGGTATAATCTGAATAAAATGTGAAACTTTGATATTTACCCTTTTAACCTTGAAAATTGTTGATTTTGCATATTAAACCCTAAAATATGGAAAGTTGTCATATTTAACCCTAAACTTGTAAGGTTGGCATATTAAGTCCCTAAGCTATTCAAAATACTTAATAGAATCTCAAATGATGAATATTACTAATTTTGGAAACTTACTAAAAATGGAAAGTTACTAAAAATGGAAAGTTACTAAAAATGGAAAGTTACTAAAAATAGAAAGTTACTAAAAATGGAAAGTTACTAAAAATGGAAAGTTACTAAAAATGGAAAGTTACTAAAAATGGAAAGTTTTGTTATTCTGTGGTGTTTTCTTTGATTATGCCTTTGCTTCGAATAGGTACAGATATTCTGAACTTATCGTTAAGGTTTCTCTGAATATTCCTCTCTATCTTTGATTACTTATGTGATTTGCTACATTTGCTCTGAGCCTTTTATTTTGGTTCTCTTATATGATCTGTTATTATGTTCTATTTGAACCCTGCTATGCTACCTTTGATATTTGAACCTTTGATATTTGAACCTTTGGCATTGAACCTTTGCTATGATCCCTTTGAAATGAACTTTGATATGACTTTGCTTTGAACCCTTCAGTTTGAGACCCGAGCCAATATTTGTTTCCTAGCCATGAAGGTAACCATGGTTGTCATGATGCAACCTTTGGCTATGACTCATGTGTGGGTGAGTGATTTCTCACACGTCAACCCATCTTTGATATTATATGCGCATTATGAAGATTATTATTTGTTTAAGGGGCGTATGGATGCATCCTAGATTTGTTTTGTATTCGATGGATTATGACATTATGATATATGGATATTTGGTGACTGATGTTTGGGTGCATTCCACGTCTTTCACAATTTTGGAGCTCGCTACTCCATGGTTACTATGATATGATTTGTTTGGGCGCTTGGTATAGGACTTGATTCGATTTTTTGATTTCATCTTACCTTACAATATTGATTTGACTTCTGATATGGTCTTACCTTATATTTGTATTCCTTTGATTTTTCAATGTCTTGTGGATATCTTTATACTTGTATCGTTTATTCCTTTGATTTCCGTTATCTTTTGCATTCGATTATATATATCTGTTCACTGGGCTTTGTAAGCTCAGCCGCACTTTCTTTTCCTGCGGCAGGTATCTAAGCTAGGAGCTGGGGTTGCTTTCAGGCTATGAGTGCTGAGTGTGGACTTACCCTAGAGATTTTAGTTTTGATATATGAATTGTTTCTTTTCAAGACGTTCGTTATTTCGGTTATTTCGTTTGGATGTGTTTGTCCTTTGAGGACTTATGTACCTTAAGTCATGTTGACTTATTATCTTTTGGTTATTTATTTAAGACTTCCGTTGTTTATGCTTGTGTTATGATTATGTATGCTTTTGATGTCACACCATATTTGTAATACTTCTACCCTTTTGGGTCGGGGTGTTACACCTTTTATATACCAAGGAACCCTAATGGGCTTACAACGCGTTTTCTATACATACATATCTTTTCCTAAAATATCTCATTCTTATCACATCAGCAGTACTAACATATAACTAACAATACTAACTTATAACTGACAGCGGAAACTCTTCTAGCAGTAGTAACTAATACTAGCAGTAGTAACTTTACAACTAGCAGTAGTAATTTGAGCCAGCAGTAGTAACAGTTAAGAAGCCTTTTATTCCCAACAATCCTCCCCTAAACTTGATATTCATCATATTAATCATCAAGTTTCTTTAATAAAATCTTCTTAATCGCCAGGAGGATGTATTCAAACACTCTTCTACTTCTTAAACTGTGATCTTGTAAATCTGAGAAGTTCATAAGCCATTTCACACTCATGATCAACTTCTAGTCTTCTACTCAACATCCTTGAAAGCATTTCTTGTGTAAAAGGATACTTTCTTTTTACCAGCATGTGAATAGTAATTCCAGTATCTGTCAATAGTAAATGAATTCCACATGAATCAAATAACCTCCAGCTTATCAATGTGTAGTCTTGTTGAGCTTTCTAGATCTCATCTTCCTCACTTAGCTCAAATAAAGTTATAAGATCTCCCTAAAGTAATCTGTCATATCCTTCTAGGCTTGTTGTCTCAAATCTTTCCTTTACCAGCCTGTATAGATCTAACACATCTTGTCTGTCAAAGTCATCAAGCATTACACTAAATATATTGTAATATTTTTCACTTCCATCTGCCCTGATTATCTAATAATACATCTTGTCTTTTGCTAGAATGTGTCTTCCAGTCAACTATTGGATATTTTGTAGATAATGATTCAACATTGACAGCTTCATCATCTCTTAGAACTATCTCTAAACAAAGTTGAAGTTCTGCCTTTTCTGCATCATCCTCTAGTTTTTGCCTCTTGACACTTTCTTCATCAAGTTCTTCGCCTGCTCTTTTCTTACTAACTATTTCCTTTCTACTGCTTTCAGTTTTCTTTCCACTGCCTTCCACCACCTCTGAAACCATAAGAACAAATGAATTCACCCTGTTCATTTCTTTGTCAAACAACATCTGAATTTCTTCAAAACTTTTGTTCTTCAACTGAGTGTGTTTGTATCCAGCCATGTTTCTCAGATAGGTAGACATTTGATTCCTCTTTTGTGCTTTAGTTGGTGGTTTTCTTCTGATCTTTTTAGCTCTAAGCTTTGCATAGTGCTTCTTCCTTTTGTCCATTAACTCTACAAATAATCTTGACCTCTCTTTAATGGTCAATTCTCCCTGTTCTTTTGCTTGTAGTCTCTAAGCTAACTCATAATCTGCCTCTATCATAACTTGAGTATTATCTCATGAAATTAAATTAGCCTCTTCTTCTCTTTGTATTGTAACCCTTTCTTTTTCTTCTAACTCAGCCTCTAATTATTCTGTAAGTCTTTTAGCCACTTCTTCATCAAACTTGATCTGATCCTTTTTCTTTAATGGCTTCTCTGGTTCAATCATTTTGGCTTTTCCCTTGTCTTTTAGATCATGTTGCAAAGGAGGTAATGCTTTTCTTGTTCCAGACTCACTAGGTTCTTGCATAGTCACTCCTCTTGTTGGTCTAGTAGCTGGTTTACTAGAATTTTCTTTTGATCCTCTTTCTTTTGCTTTTTCTTTTAATTTCTCACTTCTCATCTTCATAAGTGTCTAAGCAATTATACGATCTTCATCTTCAATAACAGTTGTTGTTGTTGGAGGAGTACTTGGCTCAGCAGTACTAATAGATACACCAGCAGTAGTAATTGGTGCACTGGCAGTAGTAACATCAATATCTTGATCATACCTCCCCTGAGTCTCTGCATCCTCTTGAAACCATGAAGTATCTTCATCTTGGTCTTCATTCCTCCCCTGTTTAGATGCATCCTTCTGAATACCTAAACTTTTATCAGTACAGGACTCTATCCTGACTTTGAATAATCTCCTTTTGAGTTGTGAAGTTCTTGCCTTTTTCTTCTTTTCCAATTTCTTGACTCTCTTCTTTAGACTAGTAATCTTTAAATCCTGAGTAGTCTTGACATTCTTTAAGGCAAGAACCCTGTCAGACAATTTTGTATAAATTTCCATCAATTCCATAATTTTCAGTCTGTCCTTCCCACTTCTAGGTGTGTTAACTCCTAAGAGAGGTGGATCATTAGACTGTTTAGACAACCTCTCAACCTAGTGTTGAAGCCAGGGCCTGTCCACACGCTTCGCTCGGGTATCTTTGGCGCCTGAGACCACTACCTAAAACTAGTTCCCTAAGAAATAGGACATTAAGTGTTTGCATGGGAGTGGGTATCTAATTATGTTACCTAGGTCCCATGCTCTGCATCTAAGCTTTAGCCTAGCATAGTCGGCAGCTTTTCAATATTGTTCTCCCCTATCATCATGGGATAGTCTCCTCTGCTACAAGGGTAGAGGTTCCACTTAGACTAAGATATCTCAGGTGGGCTTTTGGTTTTCCTATGTTTGTGGGTCTTTTGGGGTTGTGATGATAATGCAATAATAGGGATTGGTTCAATATTCGATGGTGAAGCAATAGTAGGTGTGTGTTGGGATTCAGTGGGTTATCCTGAACCTTCACCTACATCTGCTTGAGGTTGTATCAACATAGTAGCAAACAATGGTGTCACAGTCCCTGAAAAATATTTTCCTTGCCTTCTCATGTTTGAAAAAACCTTTATAGTGATCGAGAAGGTGTAGTATACTCCATTCAATTAAAAGTTGGGGTAAGATTTTCAAATTTGATTCGCGCGCACTCTCTCTCTCTCTCCCGCTTGGCTTAAAAAACCTTGGATACATAAAAAACTTTTAGTAGTTTTGGATCCAAGTTTCTCAACATACCATCAAAAATCAATTTAGAAAAATTAATTTTTTGATTCTTAGCCAAACATATAACTACAGATGAAATATTTGTACCAAATTCATTCCAAGTAGTTGATTTTGAACTTAAACATTGCAAGATGGTAGATACTTCCATTGATAGGAAAAATAAGATTTATAAAAAGTAAGTCTATCATAAAGATTCTCATATCCCATCAATTGAAGGTTTTTAAAAATTTCAGTATTTGTGAGAAAAGCAATACCATCCTCATCATTAAATTAAAGATCTCTCCTCAGATAATTCTGATATTACTATTGTCTTGCCATTAACTTTGGCACGTATTTGTCTTTCATTATTGACTATTTTTATCTTTACAATATACCAAAACTACTCAATATAAGAGACATAGAGAGTTGGACTTATAGTTAAGGCATATCAGATTGGGTTAGCATTTAGAAAGTCCACTATCTCATCAAAATCAGCATTCTCTGTAGATTTTTCCAAGTAAGCAACCATGTTGTATGAATCAACAAATTTTAGAGCCTACATGGGTGATAATTGTTTGAAGTCGGTGATGAAATTAAGTTTTGGGTTTGTGATTGAGAGTATTTAAAGTATTAAGAAGAACTTATTGTGATCAAATTTGCTTAAATAGGTAATATAGAAAACCTATAAGCGAAGTATTCCTTTTATAGACCAAAAATACCCTCAGCAGTTGTAACTCCAATGGTAAACCTCAGCAGTTTAGTAAGTAGCCTATGCAGCATTGAACTTTTTCCTTAGCAGCCTATCTTAGCCCAGCAGTTATTAACTTTTTGCCTTGGCAGTACTAACTTTTTGCCCCAGAAGTTATAGTAATGCCCCAGCAGCATCATTTAACTTTGAGTTACCAGTTTTAACCCCAATTTCATCCTTAGCATTTCCAACCCATTCCAATCATCAATCTATCCAAACAACACTTCAGAGATTAAGCATTCCAATGCTAGCAGTCAAAAATTGAAACGTACTAAATCAATGCTTTTGTGGAGTAATTGCCACATTGTGATCAGTATGAATCTTGATCACTTGTATTAATCTTTTCTCATATGAATCCCTAATGAAGTGATGTCTAATCTCAATGTGCTTAGTCTTTGAGTAAAACACTAGATTCTTAATTATGCAGATTATGCTTTCATTGTCAATGAAAATCTTGGTGTTCATAAAGTTGTATCCATAATCAAGCAATTGATTTTGGATCCATAACACCTGTCCACGGCAACTAGATGAAGCTACATACTCTGCTTCAGTAGTAGAGTTGGCAACTACAGTTTGCTTCTTGCATTGCCATGAAATCAATTTTCTCCCAAGAAATTGACAACCTCCTGTTGTGGATTTCCTGTCTAAACTAGCACCAGCATAATCACTGTCAGTATAAGCTTCCAAATTAAATGGTGAGTCCTTAGGATACTAAAGGCCCAATTTAGGTTGACCTTTCAAGTATCTAAAGATTCTTTTCACAGCATGAAGATGTGAAACTTTAGGTGTGACTAGGAATCTTGCACAAGCACATACAGCAAACATTATATCAGGCCTTGAAGATGTTAAATACATCAATGAGATAATCATTGATCTATATAAGTGAACATCAACATCTTCAGCATTTTCATCCTTCATCAAAGACTTGGAGGTTTCCATAGGTGTACTTGCTGTTTTTATAGTTGAAAAACCAAACTTCTTCAAAATTTCATCCACATACTTGTCTTGACTGATGAAAATCCCATTATCTTTCTGTGTCACTTGCAGTCCTAAGAAGAAAGTAAGCTCTCTCATAGAACTCATCTGGAACTTCTTATGCATCATCTTCTCAAAATCAGTGCATAAACCCTTCTTAGTAGATCCAAAAATGATATCATCTACATATACTTGAACTAGTAGAATATCACCTTTGACTCTGTTAATGAACAAAGTCTTATCTATCTGACCTCTTTGAAATCTTTTGTCTAATAAATAGGTAGATAAAGTCTCATACCAAGCTCTAGGAGCTTGATGTAGACCATATAGTGCCTTTTCTACCTTATAAACTCTGTCAGGGAACTCTGGATATCAATCCTAGAGGTTGACAAACAAGTCTATCTCTTAATTTTCATATGAAAATGCATCTTCACATCCATCTGGTACACAACAAAGACTTTGAATAAGGCATAGGCTAAGAATAACCTAATTGCTTCAATCCTAGCAACTGGAGCAAAAACCTCATCATAATCTATTCCTTCTTCTTGAGTGTAACCCTATGCAACCAACCTAGCCTTATTCCTGATTACAATGCCTCTTTCATCTTTCTTGTTCTTGTACACCCATTTAGTACCAATGGCTCTTTTGCCATATGGTAAATCTACCAAGGTCCAAACCTGTTGTAACTTGAACTGCAGAAGCTCTTCTTGCATAGCTTCTATCCAACTTGGATCTTTTAATGCTTGTATTACCTTCTTGGGCTCTGCTTGTGATAAGAAACATGCAAACAGACAATTCTGAAAGTCTTTATGGTTGATCCTCTGTTGTACTAAACTAAACATACCATGTTCAGTCATACTCTTTGTCATCCTTCTGGTTTGAGGTGCTGAATGTAGATCTCTAATGATTTGTTCACGAGTGGATGATCCTTTGTGAATTTATGTGTAGTTTGAAGTGGACTGACAAGGATATGTGTATCCAAATTAGTCATGTCAGCCTCTGCATCAACATCTTCATCATCATCTGAATAGACAATTTCTTCCAAATTAGGCATATTTGGATCATCAACACATCCATAGACTATATTCTCATCAATAGCATTATCTTCTATGCTAGCAGTATTAACAGTTGAACTAACAGTATTAATAATGTTAGTACTGTTAACACTTTCATCATTCTCTTGATTAACTCTTGGCTTCTCTGTATTTGGCACCTCACTATCTTTATTCTCTAGATGTTCAACATCCTTCTTTTCCTCCTCCCCTGATGGTTTGAATCCAGCGTCAGGAGAATCCTTTGAACTAGAAGAGAATGGTGGATCTTGAGTCAAAAATGGTAGCAGTATGTAATCTTTGCCAGGTACTGTCTCCACTCTAGCTTTACCTGCATTTTCACATGTTTTTGTACCTGCAATACCATTAGATTGATTCCCTGCAACAACTGGCTCATAATTCATAGATACCATTGTCCATTAAACACATCACCAACAAACTAATTTTGTTAGTTAGAGCATTCTATATTAAAAAGCATTAGGTCCATTTCTGCATATTAGGTGTTTCTTCACTAAATCTTGACATGCAGGTTCTCTTTACATTAGTTCTACTGTTTGAATACCATGATACTGCTTTGTTATTGGTAGAGTATCCTACAAAGAACCTTTCATCAGCCTTTCCATCAAACTTGCCTAGGTGATCTATGGTATTAAGGATTGTAACAGGACACCCAAATGGTCTCATGAAGCTTAAGGCAGGTTTTCTACCTAGAAAAAGTTCATAAAGGGTCTTGTTATGAGGCTTGATAACTAACACCCTATTTTGGACATAACAAGCAGTATTAACTGCTTCAGCCCAGAAAGTTGTTGGCAATTTTGAATCAGCTAGCATAGTCCTAGCAGCCTCTATTAGTGTCATATTTTTCTTTTCTGCTACTCCATTTTGTTGTAGAGTCCTAGCAACACTAAATTCCCTCTTAATACCCTTCATTTCATAGAACTGATTCATGACCTTATTCTTGAACTCAGTCTCATTGTCACATCTGATCACTTTTACCTTAAGGTCTATTAGATTTTCTATACCTGTAATAAATGTTTTAAGGATTTCACTAGTTTCATCCTTAGTGGCTAAGAAGAAAACCCAACTGAACCTACTATAGTCATATGTGACAACTAAGAAGTACATCTTTTTCATTAGACTCTTTACAAATGTTGGGCCAAATAAATCCATATGCAATATTTGTAAAGGTTGGCTGATTGAACTGACTATTTTGGTCTTACAAGAGGCTCTGTGTTGCTTTATCTTCTGACAAGCAACACAGGTTTGATTAATTTCAAAAAGTTTGAAGGTAAACCTCTTACAAGGTTTCCCTTAACCAATTTATTTATAGTTTTGAAATTTATATGCCCAAGCCTTCTATGCCAAAGATTAGATTCATTTAATGTAGCCTTTGCAAAGAGACAAGTTAGACCTTCTGAAGGGACAATATTCTTTAAATCAACACTGTACATGTTATCTTTTCTAGGAACTCTAAGCAAGACATGATTTTCATCAAGTAGCTTAAAGTCAGGGGAGGGGGGGAAAAAAAAAAAAACACACATTCAGTGTCTGTAAAAAGAACACTGTTTTTCTTGTCACACATTTGTGAGACACTAAAAAGGTTAAACTTAAGCTCCTTAACAAAGTACACATATTCAAAATCCAATTTACCTGTACTGATTTTACATTTACCAGTGATTTACCTCCTTTAGGATCTCCTCAAAAGGCAACAAATCCACCATCAAATTCTTCATAATCTGAGAGGTAGGACTTATTTCCAGTCATGTGCCTAGAGCATCCACTATCAATTACTCCTTTTTCCTGTAATTCTAGCTGTGGATTGCCCTGCACAAAAAGTAAGAGAATCAGGCTCTCTTGGGGACCCAAGTCATTACAAACTTGGATCTACCTTGTGCATCAACATAGTCAAATCTTTTAAAGTTCATTGATGCACCATTGTGTCTGGAGACATGGTCTAAAACTTTTTGCTTTGGTCTCCAAACCCAACATGTTGAGGCCTTAACAGCATTAGCCTCATTTCCCTTATTATCACTTACTACTGCTTTTGACCCAACAGTAGTAACATTTCTTCTAACAGTATTAACTTTTTCATTTAAATTACTGTTCTTATTTGTTGTAAACTTGTTAAAGGGCCTTCTAACATATGAATGTGCTCTATTAAAAATATTTGATATTGTCCTTGCACTATTCACTATTAGTCTTAGGTAGGCAGTATTAATTGGCCTGGCAGTATTAACTGATACTGTTGCTTTTGAAGAGTTTTGCCTAGCAGTATTAAGTGTTTTATGGCCAGATTTCATTAAGACTGCTTTTGGAACAAAATTTCTTTTTGGATGAGGGTGAGTCAATCTTTAAGAATTTTGGTGATTCACCCTACTAGCATTGTTCCATACAAGTTTTCCACCATTTTCTTTTCATAAAAATCACAATCTTTGATTAAATAGTTAAAACTGCCACACACATAGCAATCTTTATTTTTAAACTCAAAATTACTTCCTAATTTCTGAGTCATCAAATTATTCTAGTTTCTCTGGTTACCTCTAGGACTTTGACAGTTTTTCTTAAGGTATTTAGCTTGCTTATTGTTCTTAACCTTCTTAACAGACTCCTTAGGTGTTTTCACATGCTCATTAGATTTAACAAATTCTATTTTGGCAAAACTAGGTTTTCTCTGTTTAGACTTAAACTCAGTCTCATTCTCATCCTCACTGTCAAATATCTAGTCTTCAATAAGTGTTTCACCAACAGACTTAGGTTTTGACACACTAGTCTTAGCTTTACTTGTTGTAACATCAGGTATACTAGTTACTGACTTACTAAAAACATATTCTGCCTCATCAGCAAGTAACAAATCAGATTTAGGGGGCATGAAGTTCCTAGTATAGGGAGGGGGAACTGCATGATACCCTTCACTTGTTTTGTACCTATCATTTTCCTGACTATCAAAAACTTGACTATCAACCACTTGACTATCAAACCCCACACCAGTCTTGAAATTATCACTTACTTGAATCTCTAACAGTTTGCTTAGATTTTTAGATGAATTTCCAAACTTTTCTAAGCTAAGTTTTAAATCATCTCTTTCCTTTTCAGCTTTTTCAAATTTCTTCCTAAGCTCTGTTAGTGCATTATCTCTCAACTTAATATCAAGTTTTAAGATTTTTATGTCCTCTTTAAAAACAACCTCATTCTTTTTATACACATCTAGTCTAGCCTCTACAGATTCTAGACCTGCTTTATAAGTACCTACATTTAATTGAGACTTATTAAAATCTTTTGTTAGATTATCATAATGTTCTTTAAGAGTTTCATAAGATTTTAAACATGCTATAGAACAAGTAGATACCTCAGAATCTGAGCTTGAAGAACTTGAAGAACCTAAAGATGTATATGCCATAAGTGCAAAGTTTGTAGGTCCTTCTTCAGCCTGGTCACTCCAGTCATATCCAAGTCTATCTTGAGCAACCAAATCTTTTGTCTCTGTTGTTTCTACTGTCACATTCCTCCTTACATGTTCTATGTTCCTGTTCTCCCTTGGAGCCCTGCACTCCCTTAGAAAGTGGCCCATTTTATGACAGTTATAGCATTCCACCTTTGATTTATTAAACCCTATGGTCTTAGAACCATTAGCACTAATCTTCCTTCCAGTCTTATTTAGGAATCTTCTGGCTCTCATGGTTAGCATAGCCATCTGTCACTTTAGATCCATCTCTTCTAAGTCGTCAGCATCAATCTATTGTAAGTCCTCATCATTTAATTGTGGACTGTTAGATTGGGTTGCAAAGAATGAATAGATCACAGCATCACTCATACTATCTGTATTGGCAGAGTTAGAACCATAAGCTTGATTGGAACTGCCAGAGTTATTGGAAGACATAAAAGCCACATTTTGTGAAATTTGGTTTGAGCTTGATGACCTTTTAACTTCAGTTTCATAAATCTTTAGATTCTTGTAAAGGTAATCCATGCTCAAGGTATCTAAATCAGGTTTGTTCCTCCAGATCAAGGTATGAGTCTTCCATTCTGATGGGAGACTTCTTAGAAACTTCAGATTCATATCTTCTTGAGAAATAATTTCACCCAAAATTTCTAGCTGACTGATAAGCTTTTGAAGCCTATCATAGGTTTGATCAAGTCCTTCTGAGCTTGATCAATTGAACTTCTCATAATGTTGCTTTAGAAGTGTCTTTTGAGTTTTCTTTGACTCCTTATTACCTCCAAACCTTTTCTCTATGGCTTCCATCAGAGTCTTGGTACATTTGTAGGTACTAAACTTTAGTTGATGTTCATTTGGAAGAGCCATCAATAGTGTACCTCTTGCCTTTAACTCATTCTTCCTTGCTAACTTCTCCTCTGCAGTTGTAGGAGGATATGTTTTCTCAATACCATTAACAGTTCTCTTTGGTGGAGGTGAGTCTCCATTTGTTATTACTTTCCAAAGAGCATAATCTGTCATTAGGAAGTATTGTTCTATCCTCATTTTCTAAATCACAAATTCACCTGGATTGAGCACTGGAAGTTTTGCAGCAAAAACCATTGGTGAATATACTGCTTCTATGTTTTCACAAACAAATAGATCTTGTATGTGTAGTTGTTTCTTCTTATTCAAAGTTTCTTAACCAGCTCTGATACCATTTGTTGATCCCACTTGAATAGATCTTGCTTAGCTTGTAAAAGGCTTAGTTGTATTAAATAAATCCAAGACAACTATGGTAGAAATATTGATTATATTATCAAAGACTATGCGGAATCTAGTCTATGATACTAAGAATAATTCTAATGAAACAGTAACACAAAATCAATAACAAGACAGATTACCAAACTTTTAGCCTTAATATAAAACGAACACTCTTAATAGTGTTAGGGTTACAAAACCTTGAAGCTACGAATATCAAAGATGTGTAAAAGAGATATATGAAACAACATACCCTAGAACCTCCTTTTATACACCAAGGAGTCCTAAAAGGCTTACAATACTTTCCTAAGTTATCATGATCTTTTCTATAAACAAACGTAATCTCTTAAACAAATTAGTTATACATATCTTCTTTACAAATAACTAACACTTATCTTCGTAAGTATTCTTATTCTCCAATCATTCTTTATCTCTTCTTTGATAAGTCATTGATCTCATCTTTATCAGCATAATCCTTCCAGCAATAGTAATCACTCAACAGTTGTAACTGAGCAGCAGTAACTCTAAGAATCATCTTGAAGTCTTTTATTCCCAACACTCATTAAGCATATTAATCAAATAAGCAATTCTAAACATTATGAACTATATTAATTCTAAACTAATAGTATTGAAATAGGAAAAAAGGTACAACCGAATGTCGAGCCGATAACGAAAAGTAACCACCCGATTTAATAAGCTAAAGCAAATAATCAAATTCGATCTAGCTTATTAAACCCTTAAGCTTCGGCTTTAGATGTAGAAGGATAGAATAAGAAATAAGACATGAAAAGTTAGGACAAAATAAGCTAAAAGCAAAAACCTTTTTAGATCTAAAATAAGCTATTTGAAAAACTTTTTATAATTTTTTTTAATTAAGATACAAGCTAGTAGAATAAGCTATTTTTAAAACTATTTATAAAAACTAGATTAAGGTTATTTTGAAATAAAAACTAGAATAAGCTAATCGAATAAGCTAAGAAGTAGCTTATTCAAAAACTACTCAATAAGGATTAATTTGGTGATATAAGCTAGTAACCTAATCGAATAAGCCACAGGGAGCTTATTTGAACCTAGGTGGAAGCAAGAAAAACAAAACACATAGCTATTTCTAAAATAAGCTAAAACCAAAACTTATTTAATAGCTTATTTAATCGAATCTTACAAAAGAGATAAGCACAATGAATCGAATAAGCTAGAATATAACTCATTTGATTTTAAACTTAATCTCTTAATAAGCTCCGAAAATAAGCCTAGAAATTAAGCTTGAGGAAAAACTTATTAAGGAAAATAAGCTAGAGAAGAAAAGAAAGAGTAGAGATAAAATTTGTTTCTTGAAGAGCAATTTTTATAGAGATCACATCCACGATTACAGTGAGTAAGATCGTTTCCCTGAAGATCACTAACGAAACACTTAGATATACTGAAAGCAAAGCTCTAAATCGCATCACAAAATTGACCAACCGAGAAGAATTGTGATTTAGCTTCGACGTAATAGTCCCTGTTGAACGATTAATTACCTTGAACCAAATTCCATAAACATTAATTGAAGCAAAATTGATCATTGCCAAAAATGAATAAAGCTTACCCAGATATTATTTAATAAAATTACACAGAATCGATCGATTGCCCCGTCTGTGCATTGTGCATCCTGAGTCAACAATGATAGGATGAGTTGTACAATCGGCAAGAGAATTAGATGACATGTGAATACATGACAAATTGGATCCTACTGTATTTGTGAGTTTCAAAACAATTAGTTTATCATAGATGCATTACTTAGGCAAAACTAACTCTCTTTTGCACATTTTCATTTCTAACTTTAGGCACCCATTTCATTTGTCTTAGAAAACGCCATTTATAAATCCTGATGGCAGTTGTTGTTCTAAATGCCACCATAATCCATGCCTTGTGCTTCTTTCTCATAGCAACATCCTAATATTAACTCTTGGAATTCTGGATAGTGGAATTTCGATGCAACTATTTTTCTTATGGTATTTGCAACAGATTTGTTCTCTATATGGACTATTGGTTTGGAACTAATAGAGTGCACTACTTAACTTCTTATTCTAGAATTCACGTCTTTCAAATAATTATAAACACAAGCATCATGATTCGAATAAAACACAGTATTCCACAATAGCACAAACAACATAAACATCGAGTGTTTTGGATTACAAACTGTCCTAAAAAGCTCATTACAACTTTGTTTAATTAGAATTACTAGAAATCCTATGGTGTCTTCCAAACTTCCAAGTTCTTCTTAAACTTAACTTGACTAGTGTTTGGCATGACCCTTATCTTCATTTTAAGTGCTCCTAAGCTGAGGTTCTGCTAACATTAGTTTTGTGATTTACTTTTGTAGATGTAGGACATGTGAGGATTAGTATAACTTAAAAGTCCTGAGGCAAACTGATGTGCTCAAGTTTGTGTTGTCCATAGTGTCAATTCGATACATGCCTGGTTTAATGCACATTTGTGTTACTTATAGCTTTTGTTGATATTTGAGGAAAATTCTATGTAGTGACTTTTTGATAAACCCCTTTGACTATTAGCTTTTGTAACGACCTCTTCTTTGCAAAAATTTTCCTCTCAAGTGAGTCTGAAAACAGAGTCCGTTTTCCTAAAAGGGGGGGGGGGGGGGGGGTGGTGGGGGGGTGGGGGGGGGCGGGAATGGGCGGGGGGGAGGGGGGGGGGGGGGGAGTGGGGGTGTTGGTGGGGAAAGGGTGGGTGGGGAAAGTCCTTTGGGGTCATTTGGGGGGGTGGGGGGGGGGGGGGGGGGGGGGGGGGGGGGGGGGGGGGGGGGGGTGGGGGGGGGGGGGGGGGGTGGGGGGGGGGGGGGGGGGGGGGGGGGGGGGGGGGGGGGGGGGGGGGGGGGGGGGGGGGGGGGGGGGGGGGGGGGGGGTGGGGGGGGGTGGGGGGGGGGGGGGGGGTGGTGGTGGGGGGGGGGGGTTGGTTTGGGGGGGGGGGTGTGGTGGGGGTTGTGGGGGGGGGGGGGAATGTGGGGGGGGGGAGGGGGGGCGGGGGACAGAGGGGGGGGGAGCGGGGAGAGGTGGGTTGCTTGGGGAGTCGAAACTTAGTTTTCCACAGATATTTCCTTTGCATTTTTCAAATGAAGTTTTTCTTAACTCAACTTATTGCAATGTCTTGTCTTGCAATTGACTTTCAAAATCTTGTATTTCAAAATATTGTTCACGTTCATTTAAGAGATACATTTGACCGCTTTTTTTTCTTTGCAAACTGTGTCATTTTTCATGTTGTTCTTGACATTGTTGTAAAGCAAGTTGTAGAGAAAATCGAGTGTTTTTCTAATTTAGCAAAACTTCGTAAAAGCTTAGTGTAAACCTCTATACTACAGATTCATGTTGTTTGAAGCTTTTGAGCAAGACATCACATCTTTGACTTTATGAAGATATCAGCATTGCAAATTCAGTGTTCGCATCTAAATAAGATAACGAATGCAAATAAAGAACACATAACACATTAGACATACATTCTTGCAAGAAGCCATATCATACATTATTGAAATTTCTGCTCAATCCAGATTCAAGTTCGCATCTACTTCTTTTTCAGTGATTCAACGTACTTTAAATCCAGCATGCATTTCTTTCGTAAGTTCAATTGAAGAATACGAAACTATCATTCTGTGTCTAAGGGCAAGAGGCATCAAACATGTCTTTATTAGGATTTCCATATCATGAGCAATCGATGCATGAAAATGGATCTTTTGAATGTTTCACCCAGCTTGATCGACCAAGTTCTGTCACTAATATGATTTATGTTGTTTGACATGACATTATATGCATTGTTTACTTTTGCTTATTGACTTGGAAACAGGTAAAAAATTTGATGGTTTTGAAAATATTTGTTTTATTTTCACAAAAGATTTTCTCCAACATTTTCACTTACTTCATTTGCGTATGCCAATGTATTTTGATAATCCTAGGTCGGGGGCTTAAAAATTTCGTAAAAGACTATTTAAACTTTTGTAATCATATGTTTTTTCACTAATCTTTATTCAAATTTCCTCGACCTCTCTTTCAAGAGTCATTGTCACTTCCCTATCGGGTATGAGACTGTTTGCAGGATTAGATTGGTCATGTGGGATCTCATACAAACATGGTATTCATCATTTTAAGCCTTTTTGAGGTACATTAGATTTGCAAAGTAGGTTCCTTTCATTAAATGTAGGCATTTGGGTGCTAACATATTAAAGGTATAGATTATTGACTCCTTTTGTAAACAATTTCCTTCAAAAACTTTAATTGCTTTTTCCATTGAAATTTATTTTGTCAATATCTTTTCTTCCTTTTTTAAAAAAAGTTCAAATCCGTTATTACCTTTGATTCTTTCTCTTACAAGACCTTCGTATTGACTTAGTAGAAAGACTATGTTTGACTAACTCATCGTGTTTCTCTTTGACAACTGAAATTTCATAGGCTTTAAGTTTTAAACCTTCTTTTATGTCAATGTCTTTTTGAGCTAATAGTCCTAGAGTTTCATTTAACTTTTGTTCAAGTTTATCATAGTCAACTGTACGGTCATTTAGGTTCTGGTACCTCTCAAACTCAGTCTGTTTATTTTGAATAGCAACTAGGCAATTATCCCGAATACTATTAGATTCCCCTAGAGTTCTACTAGTTTCTGCAAGAATAGATTTGCACTCAGTCAATTCTTGAGTCAATAATGCGTTTGCTTTCTTTAATTGCTTTTGAATCTTTTTATTTTCATCGACATCAAGTTTTAAATTTGCAATTAAATTAGCAAGCGCACCATGCTCATCATCACATTCTACAACATTTTGGTCATTCTGAATATCATTATCACACATATCCTGTGGATCAGGAATGACATTACTATCACCCGTTTTCACTATACATGTGATACTAATGGATTCAGATTTCCCAGAATGTTGTATTTCATTGGAAAACACATTATATCCAGTATCGTATTGTACCTATTCTAATGGCTTAGAATCAGTGCCTGAGTCTGTTATAGGAACTTCCTGGATTTTTGCCATATAGCTGTAATGTGCTTCCAACACTTGTTCATCAATCTCTTCATCCGTGTCTACTAACCAATCAGATTGCTCAGCTTAAAGTGGAACACATTTCTCAACTTGTTTGCGCAGCAACTTCTTTTCCTTGTGATACGTGGATTCTTTAACCCTTTTTGGCTTTCTGCATTCCTTAGCAAAATGACCAAATTCCTTGCATTTGAAACACTGTATCCTAGACTGCTGCACTACTTGACCACCTACAGGCTCCCTAGCCCCAGCAACAGTCATTGTCCTCTGATTCCCAAACTGTCCAGTCTGATTGTCATTCTTGTATCTTGGAGTATGTTGGGAATAAAAGGCTTCTTAAATGTTACTACTGTCGGTTCAAGTTACTGCTGCTAGTTATGAAGATTACTACTGCTTGTTATAGTTTGTACTGATGGTGAAGATTGCAGGAAATATTCTAAGTCATTACTATGGCTAGTTGTAAAGTTACTACTGCTAGTATTAGTTACTACTGCTAGAAGAGT
>BQNB010128808.1:1428-13329 GCA_026074375.1 Tanacetum coccineum
TAGCTTATTTCACAGCTTATTCGATAAGCTGTGTAACTTTTTATATTTTTCATAGGACCTTTAACCTGCAAGCTATTTTATGTAATTTTTCTAGAATTTTTTATAAATATTTAGTATTTTATATAATTTATTTTGTTTAAAAACTTTAAAAAATCATAAAAAAATAAAATAAAAGTCAGAAAAATATAATTTTTTTTAAATATTTTCTTTTGTCATATAGTTTCTAGGAAAAATATTTGTTTTCTTGTAGGGTCATTTTTGCAAAGTTTCACTTTTTAAAGAACGGGATCCGTTTCCGTTTTTGGTTTGACTCGTTTTTGGTCTTAACTAACTCCGTTTTCGATCTAGTTTTTTTTAAACTTCGTTTTTAGTCACTTAGAACCCATTTTAAGTGAAAAATTCATTCTAGGGTTTAAATTGTGTAATTTAGGTTTTTGACCCTCGTTTTTAGTACCCGTCTTAGTTTTAAATCATTTTAGCTTTCGTTTTTAGGTTTTCTTTAATCGTTTTTGCATATTTAATTGTAGTAATAGAAAAACCAATCATAATCTTGTCATATTCAAGCATTGATTATCAATCCGTCATTCGATTTTTGAATTCACGCTTCGCTGGGAGACGACCCGGGGGATTTTTGATATTACTTTGGACAAAAGTAATTGATTTAAATCCTTCGGAATACGTATACTACAATTGAATCATATTTAATCAATAGATTTCCATACGTCTTAAAAATTGAAGAATAAAACAAAAAGTTGAGTATCAACGCGAGTGTGTAGAAAGGGGTTGACCAATCGGTAATCTAGTCCTTGCATACTACCTTACTCTACCTTAATAAAGTTGAAGCCCTCTTAAGATAATTTCAATTTGAGCGTGTATAATGTACTCATTAGGGTCCCTAGTCTATTAGTTCTTCATCCAATTTACCTTGTTGCGTTTCCTTAACTGTCTATGATTAAATAGACGGCGGTTGTTTCGTAAAATTCAATCATGACTTATGGAAATAACTTATTCTCACATGATCACTCACAAGTGTGACAAAGCAAAACAAATCTATGAATAACATGCATGTGACAAAGCAACAGATCTAGGAGAAACATGCTAAGGAGTAGTGCATGATTAAGTAAATACGTTCGTTTATCATATAGTTATCACCAAAGTAGTTTAGATTTATTTTATTATTATTAGTTTAATTAGTAAAAACAAACCAACCTCTCAAACCATGATATTTACCTGCTTTCATAAAAACATAAAAATACAAAAAGAATCTTCTCTTAACCTCGTAGACCTCTGTTAGATTCTGTTCGAGCCTTTCCAACCTATTCCCCTAGAGAACGATAACAACCCCCGAGTCTTGCCTTACTACACTACAACGATTAGGTACTCTGCCTAAGGGATTGTAAAACTTCCTGTGAAGTCTTTACGAGAGCTGCATCAAGTTTTTGGCGCCGCTACATGGGGAATAGTTAGATTTTGATCATTGTTTAGCTTAGGTCTACTCGCTTGATTCCTATCGAGTGAGAATTATATTTTCAGTATATTAGCTTTCTCGTAGTCTATCTTTTCTTTGTGTTATCTATTTCGTAATCCATTTTCGTTGACCTTCATGGGAGACGAAAATCCTATCCGTACTTTTAGAGATTACTCTAAACCTAGCCACGAGGGCTATAGGAACACCATTGAGCTCCCCGAAGGGAAGAATGCGGTGCCTCTGCATTCCGACACCATCTGGTTGGTGCAAAACGGATGCTCATTCTACGGACTTTGGTCCGAGGATCCAAAACAACATCTCAAGGATTTTTTTTAAAACTTGTGTACTTACTTGACCTTGATATTGCAAATAGGGAAAGAACGCGCCTGCGTTTATTTCAATTTTTCCTTCGCGATCAAGCTAGCAATTAGATTGAACGTATTTCAGCAGGATCCATCTCCATATGGGAGGATCTTACTACTCGTTTCCTTGCTCAATTCTTTCCATCGAGAAAGACTTCAAAACTCCGCAATGACATACTGATGTTCCAACAACATCAAGGAGAATCTCTTTCTGATACATGGACTTATTTCAAGGACTTACTCCAAAAAGTCCCTTATCATGGCATCGATCTTTAGCACCAAGTCCAAATCTTTTATGACCATGTCAATCCCGCCACAAGACGAACCATCAATCAATCGGCCGATGGTAAGCTTCATGACAAAAACGCCAAAGAATCCTAGGCACTATTAGAGGACCTAGTCCTCTATGACAACGAAATTTGGAACGACCCAAGAGACTTCGCTAAATCGGTAAAGGCAATATCTTTGCCTCAAGATGTCCCGAGTACATCCGACCGTTGTTTTATTGAGCTCGAATATCAAGTCTAACGCTTGATGGAAGCTCATCTTGCTCCTAAACAATCTATTCAGGTGAACAAAATATCTTCTTCATGCGAGATCTGTAGTGGTCCCCACAACACTTAGTACTGCATGGAAAATCCCGAGCAAGCTTTTGTTGATTATGTGTCCTCGCATACCGACGAAGCAGGAGGTAAGTGGTACACTTTTAAACCTAAGCAAAATAGTTTTGGTGACACCTATAACCCATCATGGAAAAGTCACCCAAACCTTAGGTGGAGATAACCTTAAAGTTTTCAAAATAATTTTTCAAACACACCTAATCGGTTTTAGCCTAATGGTTCATTCCCGAACCGCTCCTTCAACAACAATCCTCAAAGTTTTAACAATCAATCAAATCTTGAAGGATTGGTGTCCAACTTCATGGCATCTCAGGATGCTAGATTGTCTAAGTCTGAAGCCGATTTTAAACAACAACAAGGCGAGATGACCAATAAAATTGACATAGTTTTGAAGGCCATCACTGATCGAATAACAGGAGCACTTCCAAGTGACACGGTTAAGAACCCAAAACTGAATTTTAATCCTACCACTCTAGTTTTGTCTGCTCGTTCTTACCCAACAAATGACCCCCAATGCTCAACTCATATCCATAGTTCGATCAATGCCATCACGATATGTCCATAGCAACTAAACAAATCATGTGATGACAAGTCAAAAGAATAACAGCGAGGAGAGAAGAGCAACTCCGAAAACATCGACACCACCCCACCCTCGCCACCTGATCCATCAATCTCATTCATCACGGAAAAGGTTCGTATACTCAATTCGTTCCTTGAATCATCTGGCTTGGTTCCCCAATCATCCAACACAAAATGTGTTTGCACGAGGGGGGATTATGGACACATAATGTTTTACTTGAAATAATATGAACATTAAGATGATTCTCACGAAGAAGAACTCAGGGAAGATGAAAATACAGCAAGAAGAGGAGTTGAAGTGGAGTATTTTAACACATTTCCGACTAGGATCGAACTAGCATATCATAAGTACCTAATGTGCGTCCCAATTCCATCCTTGTTTCTAAGAAACCCCATCATCACAGAGGGATGTCCATCAATCCTGAAAATACCATACAATATTGGACATGTGCATATGGAAAAAGCTTGCATAGATCTTAACTCTCTCTCTAAACATCATGACTCTAAATGATTATAATTGATCAGGATGAGAAAAACTTGAACTATTATAAGATCCAAGTAGAGGCGTAATGCAATTTCACATGGAAGGATTTACATGAGGCAAGTTTTCATAGGAAACTTCACTTATGTCTTAGACCTTATGATTTTTGAAGATATTAGTTCAATCATAGACCCTAGATTATCACAAGTAGTGATAGGGAAGCCCTTTATTGAAATATCTAATATGACTCATGACCTCTCACTAGAAGTGGTGAAGTTCATTGACGGAATCAATGAGATTTCCTATAAGATGCCCTATAAGATAGAAGAATACGACTCGCTATTGGACCTAGAAAAAGAGAATACAAAGTGGGTCTACCTTAGGAACGAGGAGGACAAGAGAAGAGGAGTGGAGTATGTGATGAACAAAATATTAGTGTTTTATAAAGAATGTCTAGAGCTTGGACCCGAATATTTGACTGGAGTTGCAGAGTAGTATGAGTCATCGTAAGAAGTTGTGACATCGAGTGTTTCAAGCTACAAGACTCATAAATAAATAAAAGCGCTTTTTTGGGAGGCAACCGAATATTTATTTTCTTGCATTTAGGAGTGTCTTCTGTTTTATCTCTTTACTGTTTATTCTTATGTGTTTGAATCAATTTGCAATCATGCTTTGTTTCATTTTTAACTTCGTCTTATTAACAATCAAAGGTATTTTGCATCAAATAAGTGTGTAGGAACAAATCCATGTTTATAAGAAACAGATTCAAAAATATAAAAAAAAATTGTCTAGATTAATTCTTGTCAGTTTCGAGTCATAAGAATTGTGAATGATTATCTCATGGTGTGTTTATCCAATATTTTTACACAAGGAATACTTAATGGAGTTGCGTAAAGGAGATTTTTTAAGAAAAACGAATGTGAAATTTTCATAGAGCGTGGAGACAGCGTCAGGATTTTATCCTGATGGCGTCGCACCTCCAGATCTGTGAAAATTCGAATTTTTGCTATTATTTTCGAAAAATGATTTTGTTCATATCCAAAATTTGAATTTTCCTTATAAACCTGTCAAGAAACCTATGAATACATCATCACTTTTAATCCTATGCTTATACTGCTTTCAAAGAGTACAACCCTAAAAGTTTTACGTTTATATATCATTATGTTACCGATTTTTAAAAACGCCAGGTGGTCGTTTCTTTGTCTTGTTTACAGGTTATATTGATGAGAAGAAGCTTGGAAGTTTTAGGAAGTTTCAAGAGATGGTTCTGGAGGACAATTTAACTAGTAATCACATTTTCTTCTCCATATATTGTAGCAACCAGGGGAGTACTAGTTATCTTTTAACTTGTTTCTTTATCCTTTATTCCGTTTATTACGGGTTACTATTTAATCACATTGGGGACAATGTTCAACTTAAGTGTAGGGGGAAATAAGCCTTAGAAACTATTCCTTCATTTGCCATTTGCTTTGTTCCTTAAAATGATGAGTAATATATCGAAACATAGCATAGACGGTAATTTTAACCAAAACTTAAAAAACTTTTATGGCACATACCGACGAAAACCTTAGTATTATTAGCTCCCTCATGGATAGAAATATATATGACAATCACAAAACCCTCAAAATTTTCCACCCCAAAAAGTGAGTTCGCCTTTAGATATAAAGAAATCGAGTATCCATTTTATGATACCCAAGATCAATTTACCTTTAGCTTTGGTCTAGTTAAGGAGTGAGGCAATCAAGTGTACTATCCATCCGTTAATGGATGCTTATATGTGGTTTTCGTCGCTTTTCTAGAGCATTGTGTCGGCTTAAAATTATAATAGAGTGTACCGGTAATGTATTAAAATGTCGAGAACTTGTTTTTGTGATGCATCCCGAGACCGCATAGTGAGAATTATGATTTGCTAAACTTATAAGAGGTCAACATAGCAATAACTCATGTTTTAAACCGTGTAAATCAATTATGCTGTCACCTCGATTCATATAACTTATCTCACACCCTTGTCATGCCACATATTTTTAGTGGCAGGATACCCCCTATACACCTCCCCCCCCCCAACCTATCCTATTCAAGTTCTATTAATTTACTGGTTAAATCCGGACTGTATAATGAAAAGCATTTTTAACCCTAAACCCAATCGTTTCACACCAATCTCCTCTTAGCCACCTTGTATGTACTCGCTTTAGTACATATTGTTTTTTTAAAACCCAAGTTAATTATTGAGTACACGGTTGCTAATCCTTATCCTTGAAAATAACAGTTTTGTGACGATAGGATTCGTGGTATGTAATTATTTTTGCAGAAGAATAGGGAAGAAATTTAAAACATTACCCCCATAATTTTGTTTGTAATAGTCTCCAAGTATGTTGATCCACTCAATTCCGGGTTCATTAGTAAGATTGTAATTTTAGTTAGGAAAAAACTCAAGTGTAGGGGTGTGTTTATGAACCCCAAGTTATGAGTATTAGAAAAAAATAGAAAAGAAAAAGAAAAGAGATTGATGTAGAGTTTTGTAGAGTTTGTATATCTTTGTCTGAGTCTTTGGCTTAGCAACCCAATCAAGGTGTATTCTTATAAATAATTAGCTAACCCTTTCACCCTAAATTCACCCAAAAAGCCACCCCCAAATATATCCCATCCATTTCCGTTTTCATTAAATGTTATCTTACACCTACACCCCGCGACCCTTAAAAGACCTCTTTGATAGTAATAACTAATACTTGCGCCTAGCGGTGGAGGTTTGATCATTTACCAAGCCTATAGTAATTTGTATGCTATGACAGGTAATGAGTGTTAATTTTCCGTTTCTCTTAATTGTTATAATTTATTATACACCTGAGTGAAAGAGATAATCTAAACACTTATGTGAGGTGCTAGTGTATACTTTACGTGATTTTAATTATGAGGTCTAGGAGTTTGTGTCGTAAACTGCTTTTAAAGAGTAGGTCAAATGCCCCAAATATTGCTATTGTCTAGGTAGAAAAGCCCATTTGCTTGAGGACAAGCAAATCCCAAGTGTAGGGATATTTGACAAGGTGTCATTTTATACACTTTTCGGGGCTATTCAACCCCCTAAATCATGCAAATATGCCCATATTATGTGCTTAATCGTTTGTTTTCATGTTTTTAGCACTTGGATGACTTTTGGAGGAAATACATGTAACTTGGGCTCAATTGGAGAAGAAACGGGCAAGACTACGACTCTACACCAACTATCTTGAAGAAAAGCATACAGTGCGTGTAATATTACATTACATGTACGTTGCCTTAACGAAATATTACATAGACGGCGGGTTCATGTAATTCGTTCATGACTTAGGAAATACTTACACAGATCATCACAAGGCTATGAAAATAGATAAACAGAAGTCCTAGAGAGAAACATGTTTAAGTAGTTGTGCTTGAGCGCTCTAGAGATAAATATACGTATCAGATTGATGCAGCATAGTTAGTACACCAATTCGTAGTTTAGATTTATTTTATTTATTATTAGTTTAATGAGATAAAAAACAAATCCAAAAATCGCAAAAACCATGATAATTTTACTCGGTTTAAATACTAAAACATAAAAATACAAAAGATTCTTTTTATAACCACCGTATACCTTCGTTGAATTTGTTCGAAGCCTTTACATCCTTATACCCCTAGGAGAACGATAACAGCACCGAGTCTTGTCTTACTACATACTTTTAACGGTTGAGGAACTCTGCCTTGCAGGGAATTGTATATATTACCTGAAATGAAGTTTTTACGAGGACAAGGCATCAATACATCAGTGACTTTTAAGGGTAAATGAGAGGAGGTGGAGAACAAGGAGATCCTTAATCATCTCATTCTTCTTTCTTACTCTAGTTTATAGAGGTATTTATCTCCTGCTCGCGATATAAGTGGTCAGAGATTGATAAGGTAATAGATAACTTTTAAATATCCATTAGAGATGTAGTAAGGTCAAGCTCACTCCAAAAAATTCTTTGTGTTGTGATGACCTATGTTTAGTATTCAAATAAATGTGATGATGTATGTGGTTGAATACCATACTCTGAAGGAATGCTATTTGAATGAGTTTAGCAAAGGTTTCTAGGTATTGGTGCCTAATTTAGTCATAAGAAGTAGATTACTTGTCTTTGGTTAATGTTAAATTATCTTAACTATGAGGGTTTTCTTAGTGTATTGGCTTTTGCTGGTGGGGTTATATTCGCCCCCATCTGATATTTAGGTGTTCCTTTGTTCTCTTATAGTTGTTACATGAAAATTTATCTATGTGATACCTTCATTGATGAACTTAAGCTAAAGGGTTGATTGATTGAAGAAAGACTAAGGCCTGTTTCTGTTGCTAGTGGAGACTATTTACTTAAGTGTTCAATTTGTTTTGAGCTTTATCTAGGTTTTTGAGTATAAATCTCAAATGTTCTGTATTTACTGACTCTATGGTGCACTATATGTATGTCCATGAATGAAAATTTTGAGGGGAATATTTCTTTGAGTCACATTGGTGATTTGAAACACCAAACTCACTACCAATTAAAAAAAATAAAAACAAAATCATAAAAAATAACAAGAAAACAAACAAGAAAACACAAAACAAACAAAAAAAAACAAAAAATCAAAAACCCATAAAAATCAAAACCACAAATCAAAACAAAACCAATATCAATTAATAATAACCCCTACTAACATACCCACTAAAAAAATAAAAATTCATAATAATCATAAACAATAATAAACAAAAAAAAACAACCTAGGCAAAACACAAAATCCCTCTCTAAAATAAAATACTCATAAAAAATAATTACAATTAATATATAATAAATAAAACAAACATAACTCAACGTTAATAAAAAAAGATTCAAAAAACAAGAACAAACTTGACATCCTTTTACTATAATCTACATCTTTTATTTACTCAAATAATTCGAAATATACTTCCAATAAATAATAAAATACTCTAATAAATATTTTACAAAAAACATATTTATGAAAACCCACACAATAGATTCATCAAAATAACTCAGTCATCAATTATATATAACTAAATAAAATAACATTACACAACAATATACACAATGCAAATCAGATAAATTGAAACAAAAAACAAATAATATAATTATCCTATTACAAAAAAATAAACTTCAAAAAATAAAAAAAATCACAATTTAAAACCCAAATAAAAAAAGTCTATAATGTAAAAAACTATAACTCAAAAGAATAAGAACTATACTTAATTTTATAAAAATAAACTTACCTTTCGCCCAATGGGATTTTTATAAGATTTTTCTAAATTAACAGAATTATTTATCATTTTATAATTATTCAATGTTTCTTAATTTATAGAGCAGTTTTTTTTTTAACATTTTTAGAATTTTACCAATTTCTTTTATTATTCTATCATTATATTATTTAGTTCTATATAATTGTTATAATATAAGTTTATAAAAAAAATACTATCATATTATCTTTCATATCAAATTTCATTTTTTTAGAAACAATATAGTTTTACTACTTTCAATATTTTACCTGATTATATTTCATATGCTTAAATCTATATTTTATTTGGAAAAAGATATTATAACAAAAAACAAAAAAAGACCTCACAAAAAAAATAAAAAAAATAATAAAATAATTGCTACATTTAAAATCAAATAAAAGATATTAATTGAACTTCAAATAAAAAAAAAAAAATTATAAAAAAAAATAAAAATCTAAAAAAAATAAATAGAAAAAAACAAAAAAAAAAACAAAAACAGAAAAAAAAAAAATCCCACAACCCCCCCCCCCCAAACAATATACAAAAAAAAAAAAACTAAAACTCACCCATCTTTGTGTTGCTGATGACCTAATGTTGTTTTCAAATGGTGATGATGTGTTTGTTACTACTCTAAAGAATGCTATTGATGAGTTTAGCAAGGTTTCTGGTTTGGTGCCTAATTTAGATAAGAGTGTTACTTTCTTTGGTAATGTTCCTTCTCATACTAAGAGGGCTATTCTTAGAGTAATGGCTTTTGCTGAGGGTTCTCTTCCCATCAGATATTTAGGTGTTCCATTGATCTCTTCTAGATTATACAAGAAATTTTGTGATCCTCTCATTGATAAACTTAAGCAAAGGTTGATTGATTGGAAGAATAAGGTGCTTTCTTTTGCTGGGAGACTTTAACTTATTCAATTTGTTTTGAGCTTTATCTAAGTTTTTGGTCTTCTGTCTTCATTCTTCCTGACTCTATGTCTCTTGATATTGAAAGAATTATGAGGGGATTTCTTTGGTCACATGGTGATTTGCAAAAGGGTAAGTCTAAAGTTAGATGGGACGATGTTTGTAGATTGAAGATTCAGGGTGGTCTTGGTATTAAGTCTTTGCAGTCTTGGAATGTGGCCCTTATGTGTGAATATGTGTGGAATCTAGTTTCTCAAAAAGACTCTTTTTGGGTTAAGTGGATTAACTCTTACAAGTTAGTGGATATAAGATCTTGTGAGAGGAATTTTTAGGATGTCCCTGTTTTAAATGATGCTTAATGGGGACGTAGAAAGATTTTGCAATGTCCAGGGATGTTTTAAGAAGATACATTTGAGAGTCCGAGAATTAAGTAATGGTCTATGTATTGTACTTCAACATGGTTTGACTCAATGGTTGCTTTCTTGGTCCCTTTGTGTCAATTTTATTTCTACAAAGGGAACATTTTATGGAGGCATGTCTCTCTATGTAATTGTAAGGTGTAATGTGCATCTTATTCATGAATGGATGAAATTTAGCGGTTATAGCCTGATTGTTGGGCTATGAAATTTCAATTCCTTTTTCATCTCCCCCTCCTCTATTGATTTACCATTCTCAAAAGCGACAAAAGGCCGTTGTGGTTATCTAATACAGGGTGAGATGCTGGTCATTTCATTTGTAAAGCTGTTTGGGCTGATCTTACCCTTCTATAAAACCTGTATGGTGCCTCGCGGTATAAAATTGTGATGGTTTAGCCAAAATATAACCTAGGCACAACACTCTTTCATCGTTCGGCTTGCTATTTTGAAATAGAAATTAAAGACTCTGGACAAAATGATGCTCAGACATCAAGATTAAAAAGTCGATGATCTTAACTAGTTTTCTGATGTAATAATGTCTATAGAATGTCATCATCACTTGGTTTTTATAGGTTGTAAGATTCCCGTCTAAAAGACTCATGGTGTTTCTTCACAAAGATCTTTATGCAAGTTTGGTTCAACACTCCTAATGATTTAGTATTTAATCAATGTTTTTTTTTTTAATGACATATGTGGGGAGTTTTACCGAGTATGCTAAGCCATCTAAACTAATAAAAACAATCTACGATCTGGTGATTATTTAATAGGTATCGGTGTAAATTGTAAGATGTAACTTATGTTTTGTGGTCCAAGAAAGGAAATTTAAGACTTTATTCAACAAGGTAAATCTTGTTGGAAATCCTTCAGGTCTACTAAAAACCTAGATATTACATTAAATATTTATACGAGCATACGATCCTTACCAGAAAACATTAGATGATGAATCGAAGAAACTCTAGCAGTAACCCATAAGCAGGTGTTATAATTAAACGTGCAAAAACCAATAACACCACTACGGGAACGTTACTAAAGATAAAGTAATCTCTAACCAGATGTAATCCACACTACACGAGACGAACCAATCTCCAACACCAGTGAATGCATAACGAACTAATTAACGACCGTTAGTGTTCCATCAATGATTCATATATTAATATAAATAATAAATATATACACATATATTATTATAAACATTAATAGAATGATATCTAAGTGTAAACGTTTGTGACCCCGTAGGCTCACGTATTTCCAGCTATATAAATATTCGTATGACATGAGCACAAACCAACAGCTCTCACTTGCAAATGTCTCATTCATATAATATAACATACTAACATTGACGAATAGTCTAGCAACATTATCAATGCTCCCAAAATTCCTGAGTATGTAGTCTTGGTAAACAACTCAGCCTTCAATGGTTTAGGTCAGTCATATCTCTTTGTTTCAGATACAATGTTAAATATGGATATGGATCAATAGTCATTCCATAGTTTAACGATTATATTTCTCATATCAATATTGATTCAGATCACTAAACGTAAAAAGAATCATCTTAACTACACTTTGGGCATGACATGCAAATATCTTATCAACCCAACGAGGGGCCCAATAAGTATCTTACTCCCAAACACATAGAGGAACAAATTCTATTTTGACTACAAGTGTCTGTCATGTACTTTAAAACATTTCTAAAAATAATATTTATAACTACCTTGTGACAGTATAGTGGTAGACTAAAATCAAGAAATGCTATCCATACATGCAAAACCCGCTTGCATATTAAGTCTAAGGATAAACATAACTTTCACCATATGTGTAATG
>BQNB010128809.1:0-19220 GCA_026074375.1 Tanacetum coccineum
ATTCTTTCGAGCACGTCTTCGTTATTGAAAGTTCTATTTATTTATGATGTTTTTCAAAAAATAAATCTCTGATAAACAGTAACTTTTTATAAAATTATTTTTATAAAAGTATTAATTATCGTATAACTCGTAAATTACGTATCTTTTTCGTTATAAATCGGTTTTTCGAGTTTCTTACCTTTTTAGAATCGTCATGAGATGTAGTATTTTTATAAAATATAAAATCCATGCTTTAAGAGTCGAACTCCAACAGCCCTTTTATAACTTTTTATATAATTTATTTTATACACTTGTTTTATATACTTTTCAACTTAATAAATGATCACAAGTCTTCCACAAGCCATTATACCATATGTCTTACATATTATTATGTCCATTAGTCCATAGTTTGTCCAAATGTCCATGGTAACAAGTCCTTAACACTTATTTGATCATAACCTCATTATGTAGACTTTTAGTTAACTAGTTTATACATATACTTTTATACATAAACCAACATGGTACAATACTTATATATCCATCATGACATGATATTAACAACTATATAACATGTGTAAAAGTCCATAAAACTATGATCACAAGTATAGGTTCATTTTTCATGTTTAAAAGTATCCTAATGGTGATTTACTACATAGAACTTATATGTACATAAATGATAAATGTAAAGTTATAAAGGGTTTTAGATAACCTTGGTATGATGTAATATGATGAATAATAATATCTAAACCCTTGTTTAGATATTTACCCAAGGTTTTCAAGACTTGAAAACTCTAATCCTCCAAAGAAACCCTTAGTTTAAGCCTTAAGAATGCCTAACCAAGCCTTCAAATCTCCATGGTATGCCTTAGATATGATGTAGGGATGTTTGTAAATGAAGTAAAATAAATTTTATGGATTGATTAAGGGTTTTGACATGGGACGTGTGAAATGGGAGAGAAAGACAAGAGATATGTGAAGTTTTTCATAAGAAATGAATATGTATGACTTTCTTACTAGTAATGTATGTAATAAAATCAAATGACTAGTCAAAGTAAATAAACAAAGACCAAGAGACCAAGAACTAGGGGGACGTTGGGCAAGAATGAGGGAAATGGGGAAAAATTAGTCAAGTCTTACTAGGTCTAAGATGTACATTGCTAGCTAATTAAGACTTGTGCTTCTATGTCCCCTAATGCATGAATCATCCCATGAAAATGTGGAGAGTGTTGCTAGCTATTTTCTTGGTAAAAATATACAAGTATTAGTTAAAAAGATGTAGTAAAAAAATGTAAAGTATACTTGTACTTTTATTAGTTGTAGCTTTTGATTATAATGTATACTTGTATCAATTGTCTTTCTTTGTTGATTATCTATATATATGGGACGAAACATATGTAGTTATGGATAAAGTTTTATAAAACTTTGGTCATTGAAAATAATAATGGTTATTTGTTGAAGCGTAGATTAATTTTAGTGGTTCCGGGTATGCCTAAATGTATTTAATTACGAAACGTAAACGTTTTACGTAACCAATAAAAATAAAGTATGAAAAGTTGATTATTACTTTCGTAAAAATAATATATTGCTTGCTTGACGAAAACTTTAATTCGTTTGGTGTCCGCTTACGTTAAATGATAGTTTTTAGCTTACGCGATTTAACTATATAATAGGAATTAAAAGTAAACGCGTACGAGAAAGAGAAAAAAAGAAAATAAAAAAATAATAGTGAAATAAATAGCGTCGTAAATGACCTGAAAATACGGAATGTTACATGTGTGTTCCCAAAGTGCATTAACTCATTATTTCTATTATATTTTAATAATTCTAGCAACATCTTCAAAAATCACTAGATATCGAAGATGATGTCACAATATCGTAACACACATGCTCGAGAAAACTCTGCACAACCACATGTAGTCCTTACAAACGACAAACTTTTGACTGAAATATTAATCCAATTATCTATTGTATATATTCATCTCTTTACAACCGTATCAAAACAATGGCTAAGAATTCTCACATTCTTTATTTTCACCCTTAACCGCATCAAAATCCCTAACCTTGATCCTTTTGCTGGTCTTTTTGTTAATCACTTTAGATCTTTATTTGAATGTGATTTTGTGTCATTCGATTCTAGACTTGACTTAAGAAAATCCACTATGGATAACTCCTTCATTCTTGGTTCGTTTGAAGAAGTTGATAATGTTAGGATCTTGCAGTCTTGTAATGAGTTGCTTCTTTGTACTGGTTCGGTGTGGCATGTTTTTTATTACGTGTATAATCCCTCCACTAATCTTTTTAAAAGGCTTTCGCAACCAGATTACTCGCATGATGATTCATGTTTTTACAGAAGTGTTGTATTGAGAATGGTCTTTGATCCTAGAAAACAATGGCCTTTGATATTCAAATTTACCCTTCAAAGACAGGCAGCTAGAGCATGTGCAGGGACCGGTTTAACTACTTCAGTTTTGATCATTTTAACGTTGCAATTTCTCATCAACGAGAGATGTGGTATCCAAACTGCCACAAACATCACATAAAACACAAGCTCGAAGCATATCTTCAGTAGGTCTCTCTAGTGTTCTGAATAGTACGCTCACTCTGACCGTCGGTCTCAGGGTGGTAAGCTGTACTTATATGTAGTTTTGTACCCAACACTTCCTGGAGAGCTTGCCATAAGTGTGACGCAAATCGACCATCACGGTCTGAAATGATCGACACAGGCACACCATGTCTTGCCACAATCTCGTTTATATAAATCCCTTGCCAGCTTCTCCGTTTTGTAATCTTCACGAATGGGTAAGAAGTGAGCCGACTTGGTCAATCTATCCACAATGACCCAAATCGCATCATACCCACCGCTGCTTCTAGGCAACTTTGTGACTAAGTCCATTGTTATCTTCTCCCATTTCCACTCAGGGATTTCTGGTTGCTGAAGTAATCCTGAGGGTTTCTGATGTTCGGCTTTAATCTTAGAGCACGTAAGACACCTGCTAACGTACTCAGCAATGTCTCTCTTCATACCAGGCCACCAATACAAGTCTCTCAGATCATGATACATCTTATCCGCACCCGGATGTATTGAATATCTAGAAGTATGAGCTTCATCCATGATCAGTTTCCTTACACCACCAACTGATGGAATCCAGATACGATCAAAGAAGTAAATTCCACCATCATCTCGTCGTTCAAAGTGTTTTTCTAATCCTCTTAGCCATTCAGCTGGAGCTTTGAGATCCTTGGAAGCTTCGCCCTGTGCTTCCAAAATCTTAGTCTTAAGTCCAGAATGAATAGTAATACTCATAGCACGTACTCGCCTTGGCTTGAGCCTTTCTTTTCTACTCAAGGCATCTGCCACCACATTTGCCTTGCCCGGGTGGTATTTAATCTCACATTCGTAGTCACTGAGCAGCTCGATCCACCGCCTTTGGCGCATATTCAAATCTTTCTAGTCAAATATGTACTGGAGACTCTTGTGGTCAGTGTAGATAACACTTTTTGTCCCATAAAGATAATGTCTCCAGATTTTAAGGGCGAACACCACCGCACCCAATTCCAGGTCGTGGGTGGTATAATTTTTCTCATGCTTCTTCAACTGTCTTGACGCATACGCTATCACTTTGCCCCGCTGCATCAGCACGCACCTAAAACCTTGTTTCGATGCATCACAATAGACCACAAAGTCGTCTGGTCCATCGGGGAGTGCTAACACAGGAGCATTGCATAGCTTCTCCTTCAGAATACGGAAAGCTTCATCTTGCTTATCGCCCCACACATATGTATTATTCTTTTGAGTCAACAAAGTGAGAGGTTTGGCGATCTTAGAGAAATTTTCAATAAATCTCCGGTAGTAACCCACCAATCCTAAAAATGAACGGATTTCAGTTGACGATTCAGGAATCTTCCAGTTCTTGACTGGTTCAACTTTGCTAGGATCCACGTGGATACCGTCACGGTTGACCACATGTCCTAGGAACTGAACTTCTTTCAACCAAAATTCGCACTTTGAAAATTTGGCGCATAACTTCTCCTTCTTGAGTAAGTCTAAAATCGTCTTCAGGTGGACTTCATGTTCTTCTTCTGACTTTGAGTAGATTAAGATGTCATCAATGAACATAATTATGAATTTTTCCAAATACGGCTTGTAGACGCGGTTCATTAAGTCCATGAATATTGCTGGAGCGTTCGTCAGCCCAAATGGCATGATTGTGAACTCAAAGTGCCCATAACGTGTTCTAAACACGGTCTTCGGTATATCTTCTTCTCGAACTCTTAACTGATGATATCCTGAACGAAGATCTATCTTAGAGAAACAACACGCACCTTGTAATTGATCAAACAAGTCGTCAATTCTGGGGAGAGGATAGCGGTTTTTTATAGTCAACTTATTTAATTCCTTATAGTGCTAACACGAACTCTAACTCACGCACAGGAGGTAAACCTGACAGATCATCTGGAAATACCTCAGGGAAGTCTCGGACAACCCGAATGTCATCAAGCTTCTTTTCATCAGCCTTGATACACGCAAGTGATCCATGATCCTTTTCCGACCTCTCGCCTTGTACTTCAAGAATCTCGCCGTTCGGAAGAGGAATACGGACAATCTTTTCATAACAATCAATGACACCTCGGTGGTATGACAACCAATCCATGCCAACAATGACATCGAAACTTCCAAGTCGGGTCGGAGTAGGTCAATTTTGAAACAATGGTTATATAAAGCTAAGGTACAACCTCGTAAAACAGTGTTGGTACTAACCACCTTTCCATCAGCTAACTCTACTTTATAACTAGTATTTAAAGCGGTTGGGGCAATATCAATAAAAGGTGTAAACGCAAAAGATACAAAACTTTTCTCATCACCAGAATCAAAGAGGATACAAGCGTAATGATCATTAAGAAGACGTACCCGTAACCACATTCGGATTCTTCTGTGGATTTTCTACCACCACGTAAGCTCTCGCATGAGCTCCCTCATTCTGCTGGTTCCTTCCCTTTGGACACTTGTCCTTGAAATGTCCTTTTTTACCACATCCATAACAAGTCACATCCTGAAAAGGGGTAACTCCTGCACCTGGAACCCTAACCCTGCAATCTTTCTCCTGATGACCAGTTCTTTGGCACTTCTAACACTTTGGAGGGCATCGTCCATTATGGTGAGAGTTGCAACGGTTTCACTTTGGTAGATTTCCAGTATAACCTCTACCTTCAGCTGGGGCTGCAGCATAGGCCCTGGCAGTTTCATGCCTCCTATTTTGTTGTTGGTTATAGTTGTTGTTTCAGTTGCGGTGGTTGTTGTTGTTGTTGGGGTTATTGTTGTTGGTGTTTCTTTGGTGGGCTTCCCATTTTCTTTTGTTGCTTTCACCAATCTTAGTAGCCCTACCCTGAACTGCTTGCTCGACCAGTTCACGGGCCATGTTGATGGCATCATGTAGAGTTGCAAGCTTTGAAGAAATGATATTTCCTTTGATTCTTTCAGGAAACCCACAAACATAACTTTTAATCTTTTTATTTTCAGTGGGCACCAATTCAGGACACATCAAGGCCAGCTTATGGAAACGATTGTTGTATGCCTCGATGTCGTCTCCTTTTAGAGTCAGAGTCCAGAGCTCTTGCTCCATCCTTTGGATTTCGGTTGCTGGGCAGTATTTCGTAGTCATCATCGTCTTGAATTCAGTCCAGGGAATATGGTTAGCATTGACAAGCCCTAGGATGTGCAAATTCCCATTCCACCATGTTAACACAAGACCCTTGAAAGTACTAGCAGCAAACATAACCTTATGTTCTTCGGCACACTTGCAAGTTTCAAACACTTGCTCCACCTTCTCTATCCAACGCCTTAACCCAACAACACCCTCTGTTATAAGAAAACTACTTCCTCCATCCCATAATATGTGTCTAGTTTGACTTTTCAGAGTCAAACTGGTTTAACTTTGACCTTACATATCTTTGTGTGTGTTATATAATACTTGATGCAAAGTATATGAACGGATTAAGTTTTAAGTGTATTTTTCATTAGTATAATTTTCATCAAGTTAACATATTTCTTTTTCAATCTTCTGGGCGGCATGATTCTGGTCAACAATACAAGTACAAAATTCGGTAAGAATTTGTAGGAGTACGTCGAGTCGAGGTATATGATACTAACGGAGGATATAAGAATACTACAATACTCATGAATTTATCATCAATACAGTATGCAATTCTATAATGAATCCACATAGCCACAAGATTAACTTTCACAATGATAGTTATTTTAAACGGTGATGCTTTTATAAATAACATCATTAATTAGAATGGTCAGTATCTATATATCGACCGATACGAATGAATAGTAATATGCTAGAAGATAAACATAAGGGATCGAAATTAAACCAAGTATTATATATAAACTATATAATACAATAATGATAATCAGACGAGTAAGTAAGGATCAGGGAATACGCACGCGGATATCGGATAAGCGATCAGGCAATAATCTGGATAGCATACAGTTTAAAACACTTGTGTCCGTAGTAAACCAAGTATGTAATTTCACCCCGTAGAGTTTGTAAAACAAGTAGATAGAAATTGGGCTATGAACTCACCTCGAGTGAATGGTAATCAACAAGTATTCACAATAGAAAATAGGTCGTATAAGTACTAAACACTTTGATTATTTATAGGTCGTATAGCTCATCATACTATCGTTCGGGCTATCATAATTAAGAGGTCGTGTAGTGACGTATGAGGAGCTAGGACACTTTAAATCGTAAATCCAACAACTCGTCGATACGCCACCCCGAAGAGGCCTCATTATGAAACTCCCTAGTAATATAGTACTTTGATTAACTAATATCATATATAATTCTATATAGCTACATCACCATCTAATTGTGTTTATGAAATCATATTTAAATCGCATTTGTTAAACAAATACCACGTGTTCGTACTCGTATAATCGAATAAATAATTTAATTGTCCTTGTAAAATAATATTTATAAAGTTTAAGACATGTATAAATATTATATAAATGATTTTAAAATGTTTCGCAAAAATTTATTTAAAACGAACCAACACTATTCATGTCAGGAAAAGTGTCTAGTTTACAAACCATATATCCGAAAATTATGAAAATCGGCAGGTTTATGTAAAATGTCGTTCCGAACAACTTTGTAGTTTTACACTTCGGCTCAATCGGACCCGAAGGTCCTCAAAACGCAGTTTCAGTAGCTGCTGAAGCATTTACGGGTTTTCAGCTTTTATAAATAATGTTCGATAACTTTGAAACGTCGTATCTTACTCGTTTTAGCTCCGTTTTTAGCGATTCTTTCGAGCACGTTCTCGTAATTAAAAGTTCTATTTATTTATGATGTTTTCCAAAAATAAATGTTCCTGATGAACAGTAACTTTTTATAAAATTATTTTTATAAAAGTATTAATTATCGTAAACTTGTAATCGTCGTATCTCCTTCGTTATAAATCGGTTTTTCGAGTTTCTTACCTTTTTGGAATCGTCATGAGACGTAGTATTTTTATAAAATGGTAAACCCACTGTTTTGAATACGAATCAAAACAGCCCCTTTGTAACACTTATATATACTTATTATTATAACTTGTTTTATATACTTTTCAACTTTATAAAATACCACAAGTCTCCCATAACTCTTTATACCCTATGTCTTATATATTATTATGTCCATTAGTCCATGCTTTGTCCAATTGTCCAAGTTAACAAGTCCTTAACAATGCTCTTAAATCATAAACTTTCTTAAGTAACTTTTACTTTCTAGTTTATTCATGAACTTTTTATACTTAAACCAACATGTTACAATACTTATATTTCCATCATAATATGATATTAACAACTACATAACATATGAGAAAATATATAAAAGCATGATCACAAGTAAAATCCATTTTACATATTTAAAAGTATTCTAAATGGTGATTTTGCTACATAGAACATATATATACATGAAATCATAAATATGAAGTGATTAGGGTTTTAGACAACCTTAGTTGAATGAGTGATGAATGGGAAAACAAATCACACCCTTGTGATTTAAACCTTAGCTTTTCCAAAGAAACCCTAACTTGTTTAAGCCTTGAAAATGCTTAACCAAGCCTTCAAAGCTTCTTAGTATGCCTTAAAAATGATGTGAGAGTACTTGTGAATGTGGTAAAATGAATTTTATGGATTGAAGTGACGATCTTATTGAGAGAATAAAATAATTTGTAGTAAATAGATAAATATTAATTGTGTAATAGGTTAGACTATATCTATAAGTCAAAGGGGCTAAATTGTAAATGTCTAGAAGACAAGGGCTCCATGGTCATTCATTGTAAAAGGGTATAAATACCCCTCCACCACCTCATTTGTGAGGTGTGTCTTTGTGTGTCTCTAAGTTTCTTAATCTCATTCTAATCTTTTCTCTAATCTCACCCCACCCCCCACCCCCTCCTCCTCCCTCTTTCTCTCTCTACTTTCTCTTTCTAGACTAAACACTTTATTGCTTATTGTCTTGATTTTCAGACCTAACAAGTGGTATCAGAGCTGCACAGGCGATTCGTGATGTTTTTGAGCTGATTCGGCTTATTTCTTCTTATTTTGAGTGCTGATTCGCTACAGCAGCTTATTCAGATTATTTGAGCTTATTCAGTCAGATTCAGTCCAGATTCATTTCAGATTTTTCAGCAGCTTATTTCTTGAGCTTATTTTTGTTATATTTGATTTTATCGAGTTTGATTGGTTACGGTTTTATCGTAAGAATCAACTCAGTGAGTTTCGTGCATATGATACGGTTTAACTGCTGTTTTTAACAAATTCGGAACCGATTGAACCTGAAACTCGGAAATAACATCTGTTATATCATTTTCGGAAGTCAAACTCGATGTTGACTTGGTCAACGGTCAAACTCGGTACCATTTCAGATTTAGTTTCCGAAAATGCTTTTGTTCATGATCGAGAGTGATATGAAGAAAGTAAGAGGACAAATTCGTGTTTTAACTGCTACAAATAATACATTTTCAATATGTATTGATATAGTCAAAGTTGATATCAAAATCGATTTCGAAATTGTGAGTTGTCGAAAATGCAAACATGAAAGATAGAAACAGTTACAACATCAACAACATACCCATCTCATTCAATTTATAACAAATACAGTTTCAACAGTGTCAAACATAATCTCAACATCAACAATCCCAACAAATCCAAACTATTCTAAATCACTAACACATCCTCCTCAAACTTAACTTATCTCCATCAATACAACAACTCCTTCACCACAACAAGACTCAAACATAAAAAGGACTCATTTGTTTCGATTATTCAAAACACACACAAGAAAAGAAAAACCCTACCTGAGACCTATATATAAGGCCTTGAAGTTTAACAAGATCTTGATCTTTTTACTCATGGGTTCTTCTTTCATGGGTTTCTGATTTGAACAGTGGTGGTAAGAACGGTTCTTGTTTGCTGATTGATCTATGTTGTGTTGGAATAAGGAGGATTGAGTCCGTTTGTATTGAAATGAAAAGTCTCGATGATATTTGAGTGTGTATATGTGGTTTGATACTCGATGTACATGACTGATGTTATAATGATGTTGAGATTGGAACGTGATGATAAATAAGGATGGCTATTGAAGAGTTTATGTTGATAGAGAACTGAGATGTGAATTGTTGCAGTTTTATCATTGGGAGAAATGACAAAGATGAATGGGGGCGACTAAAATGAAGTAGGGTTTGTGTGTGAGTGTGAAGGTTATAACTGGGATATAGAGTTTTTGACTTTAATCGAAAATTGTTGGGCCTTAAAAATTAGGCTTTATCAGAAATTAAAACGGGCTTGGATAATTTTGCTTATCAAAAATGGAATGATTGGACTGGAACCGAATTTAAGTTGGGCTGCTATATGAATAATCGTGTTATTGGGTTGATCGAAAATAAACTGTCCAAAAATGGTGCATTGTGTTATCAATATTGTTAACTTGATTTGAAAGATATTATTTTTGGAAACAAAAACATCACTTATTGCTTAAAACGATCCGGATTGAAGATTCACGAAAAATGCTAAAAGGCTATTCTCGGGATTTAATCGCAACAAATGACTACGGGGTTGATTCTTTATTACTTATTTGGGATTGAAGTAATATGTCACGGGGAAGTGTACTTATTTCATCTTCTGGCCTTTCTACCTCTGCAACGAAGATGACTTGTTCGAGCATATGAGGATTGTCATAAAGACTTGAATATCTGGTTACTTTTGTGATTCTTTCTCTATTTTATCCACAAAGTAGCTATCACTTTAAGGAGTTACGTTGTAGTGCTCAGTGACTCACGTAGTTGAGGATATTTCAATAGATTCTTCTGCTGAACAAACTTTATAAAGACTTTGTTCCTCAAAAAGAGCTTTCTGCATGAGCAAAACATATTTTCATCTTCGTCTTATTCCTTGTGTTAAAGATTCTGTTAAGATTCTGGAAACAAAAGTATGCTGCGATTGAGTCACCTTTGATCAAAGAAGTTATTCAATATAAAAGCGTTGGTATTTAAAAGCTAGTCTCTGTAATAAAACATACATAAAAGGGCAAGCATTTATTTATATCTCATCACCGCAGAGATAAACGTATTGAAGTTTTGTCAAAAACAAGTTAATCCAATTCTATAATGATTACAGGTTTTACCTTGAATGCTTTTCAGGATCTATTTCACAGAGATATAAAAGAAATGAAGATGCGTTTGAGCCAAAATGATGTCTATCTTTGATGAATTGGAGATCAAAATGAGTTGTTGAAAGCATCAACTCTGGAAGCCATCCTAAACGTGCAGATATCAAGAATCTTGTCCATAAACTTCTTGTATGGAAATAAGAAATAAGGATTTAAAATGAAATTGAAAGAATTTCAAAGAGCCAAACAAGTTTCCATTGAAGTTACTCAAGGGAATTGTCAAAACAATTGTTGAATTGGAAAAAGATTTGTCAAAATCTGTGGCAAAGAGTATTGCTATTTGAATTGCACTTCAACACATGTCTCGTGAAAATAATTTCTATAAAACAGTGCAAAAAGAAAAATGAGAATTTTATAGGCATCATTACAAGCATCAAAATGCTCATTTTGAAAAACAGACTTAAAAGATTTGTTTGAGTTCCAGGTCAAAGGATCAAAAGTTGAACTCATCAATGTGATGAAGCCAAAGCTAAGACGATATATGATGAGATGAAACGAAAAACATTGATTGGAATACTGTGTGGCGTCATTAATAAGGAAATGAACATTTGAACTGACTTATTCAGAAAACTGTGTTTTGATTCAATCAAAAAGTCACGGTCCAAACAAAAACTTCAATATAACACAATACGAGGTAGAAAATCTGAAGTCTCAATTTTTGAATTTGCTGAAACTAGTTCAAAAACATTCTTCGAAAAATAGCGAATTTATTCAAAAGAAGCAGTCGGGAATTTTCGAAGCTTAATCATGTAATCGGGGGAGAATGTTTGGTGATAATATCCCAAATGTGAGTTCTACAAAGTTTGTCGAGCTTAAAAAGGTTTTAATCAACAAAACAAAAGATTTAATGATGTCAAGCTGAATTGTCGAACGAGAACAGCTAAATTTGAAGGCGTATTTTATAAAAATCTATAAAAAACGAAAGTATGTTCTTGAATGACAATGGCTCGTAGGTTGATGATTCTAAACTAAAAAGGATCAATTATTTGAAAGAATTAATCGTTATGAGAATCAATTGGAAAATCTGAAAGGCAAATTCGTGCAAACTAAAGTTTGATAAACATTCAATTGGGAAAACACCACTGATAAATTGTTGATAAACTCTACAAATTCCAAAATCATGGTCTTTCTCCGCAAAGTTGATGTGCAAAAGAGTTTGTCAAAACGCATTCACTACACAGTCTTGACCTAAAAAAGAAAAAGAATCAGCTTAAAACGAATTCGCCATATTATAGGAATCAAAATTGGGCATCTATCAAGATATTACGTTCATTGTCAAAACAGACAATCATGAGTCTAGGACTATCATATAATGCTTTAAAATGTGAAGTTGATTCTCTTAAATCGCTAAAAATGAATACATCAATGTTTCAAATCTTCAAAACCTAAAGAAAGTGTTTCGGAAAAGGTTCACACGGGTGAATCCTCAAAATCATTTTCAAGAAGGGTTTCTCAGTTTACAACCTATTCTTTACAAAAAGAAAGGTAAGTTTCAAGAATTCTCAAAGTTATAGAAACATTATTCTCCTCATAAGGTTTTTAAGACAAGATCTAAAAAATGAAATGATCATCTTTGAAACATCACACTCGTGTTTATACACGGTAAAACAAGTGTGGAGCCCAATTAAGGACTCAACCTTTTGAAGCAACTTCCTCCTCAAAAGAGTTTATAAGACAATACTTTCAAAGGAAAGAATCACCGTTTTGTTACTACCACACTCTCGTTTTACACCGGTAAAACAAGTGTGGAGGCCAAAGCAAAGTCATTCAGAAATCATCAAATATCATCTAAATCAAAATGATTCGATGCAAAACAAAATACCTTTGCGTTCCAACCATCACAGAAAGGAAGAAGTTTCAAACGAAACAAATTTCAGGATGTTTCATCAAATGACATTAACAAATGGAAATCTTCTTCGTCAACAAGATTTAAAACTCCATTTGAAACACCGAGTTTCAAAAATCAATGGAATATCAAGAGGAATTTTAAATCTCCGTTGATTCCACGAGAGCTATTTTCAAATGAAACACCTTCAAGCCTCGTTGAGACTCACATCTTTACATATACTTTACACAACTTTCATTGGTTTTCACAATTGGTAACCCTTAGACAACCGTGCTTAATGGGTTCTAAAAGTTGTTGTCTAAATTCGAAGTCAATGGTTGTAAAAATATATCAGAATGCAACCTGTGCTTTAAATAAAAGGATAATGTACGTTTCAGTGCACTAACATCCTTAAACAACGAAACGAGAAATTCTTTCGGGTCTTGAGCTATTCAAAATAAAACATTCAAAGTTTTTGTAGTCAGTCAATGGATTGTATCATATATCAGAGTTGTAACCCCTTGCTTTTAAATAAAAGAAAATGGTACGTTTCAGTGCATTTATCCTTAACAACAAAAAGAGAAGTCCTTTCGTCTTGATCTATCAAATAAAACATTCAAGTTTTGTAATCTCAGTCAATGGTTTGTAACCAATTGTCAGATTGTAACCCGGTTTTATCAATAAAAGGGAAGTGTACTTTAGTGCGCTTTATCTTAAAAAGAAGAGAAATTCTTCTTGTTTTGAGCAAAATTAAATTCGACTTTTTCAAAAGATTTTCCAAAAATCTTTCAAAAGTTTGCGCTCATCAAAATGGTTGTTATTAATTTTCAGATAACACCCTGTTTTCAAATAAAAGGAAAAGTGTACGTTTCATTCGCTTTATTTTAAAATAAGAAGAAATCAACTTGTCCGGCAATTTTTTGATCAACATCTTTTCTCAAAAAGTGTGCTCGGGACATACGACTTCTAAGTAAATGACAGCTTAGGACTCGTTCTTCAAATAAAGGAAAGTGTACATTTTTGTACATTTATCCTCACAACGGGAAGCTTACAACTTCTCAGACTTGAGCTATTTCATTAAAGATATTCCATATCTTGAGCTCAAGTAAAATAATATTCAAAAGTTTAAACACAAATTTTCAAGAGTTATTCAAAAGGATTTTTCAAAATCTTTCAGCTTGTGTTCAACTCTCCCTTCCTCATTCAATCATTGGATATATTTTTGATGGGGAGTATAAAGGAAAAAGTTTTGAACAAATGAATAATAATTGATTCAAAAGGAGTTGTTGTCAAGTGTGTTTATATCGATAAGCGTGCAAATGGTGAAGATTGTGTCTGGTTACGACCGTTTCCTAAAATTAACAGGATGAGGAGTGAGCAATCTACTGACATACAGTTTACAGATATTGACATACTTTTGATGCAACCAGGTTTAATAACGTAAAAAAAGGTCCAAATCATAATCATAGCTATTCCGTTTTCTCCCATGTTTTTTCAATTCTCATAAAGCTATTATAATCCATTGTGATATCAAAAATATCAATTGGTATGCTATTTTGAGGCGAGAAAATTGGATTAAAAATGTTGATCAAGAAAGATAAAATGCTTCAGTTTGTTAATATCAAAGTGATCTAAAAGACTCAAATGCAATCACTCTTTACCTCCATGTGCAAATAATTTGAAATCAATGCACATGTGTAGGAAGGGATTATTCTTAAAAAGCGAAACTTTCAAAGTGTTTAAATGTTTTTGATTTATATCAAACACTTGAATGATATTTCAAATGGTTTATGGTTTCGATCTTAAATACCCATCAACCAACTACCTCACAATGATCAAAGAAGAAATAAGGTGGTAAGGTTAGGTATTATCCCATGATCTAACCAGAACCGGAGGGATCTACCCAGGGACATTCGCATAGACATAAATATAGGTCCTCAGGTATGATGGAGTAGAACTGCGTGAATGGGATAATGTGGAATAATGTCAACTAAGGCATGAGCTATCATCGTAACAATCACAACATGATGATAGTAATGACGTCTTGATGGACATTGAATGTGTTGAAGAATGAAAAAGAAATGATGTGCAAAAGGTGAAAAGAAAGAAGCCCTCCACAAACTTTAGGCAAAAACCGGGTCAATACATAATCTATCGAATATCACAAAGATGATATTTGGTATTAAAGAAAGACATCATGGACCCAGTGATGCAATGCACAACCCTTCCCATCCACTTAAGATTCTCTCAAAAGAATTCTTGTTTCATTTTTCACGAAGATTAAACGCATAATCTATTGACATCTCACTCTGAGATTGTTGATATTGAATATGTGGCAGTTTGCTCCAGCCTCCGATCACTAAAACCAAAAAGCACTTATTGAGTCTAGAGCCAAAAGAGATCAAATCATAAATCTCATATAGGACACAAAAGTACATTTGTATTAAACATCAAAGATACAAAAAGTATAAGAGTCGCTTATATGTCTATGTGACAGTGCATGTCTTAGTGACATTGTTGGAACATTCAAGAGTGATACTTAAATTAAGTATTTCACAATGATTGAATGGAAATCCTACCAGTGCTAACATCAAGCCAACGCTGAACGTAGGTCACTAATTTGAAAATGATTGTTTAATGATTCAATTAGTGTTAACTAGTAATCTAAGTGATCTAGTAGTTATCGTGTTTTTCCGGAATTTGTTTTCAAAAAACACAAACAATAGTTCCTTGATTCATTCAAGTGAAGTCATAATATTGATGAGGGGAGATTGTTGGAATTAAAGATAGTAGTTGACTCTCATGCTTATACCGCACTTCACACATGACTTCACTATCAAATATTCAGGTGTAACAAGATTATGATTATGTTTGATGGTCATCAATTATAATCAGGGGGAAGAGAAGTATTCTAGTTGAATATTTCGATAGAGCGCAACAATTAGGGGGAAGAAATATGTACATCCAGGACTTAATTGACTTTGGTGTATACAACATAGTGTAACAACTGGGGGGAAGAAATGTGTACATCCGGGACTTAATTGACTTTGGTGTATACAACATAGTGCAACAACTGGGGGGAAGAAATGTGTACATCCGGGACTTAATTGACTTTGGTGTATACAACATCCGGGACTTAATTGACTTGGAGGTTATAGTTTCATTCTTCTATGAGTTGTCTGTGTGAAGTATGTGTTACGAATGTTTGTATGTTTGGGGGGAAGCAGCTGAACTGATTGTAGTCATGCGGTACGAACTGGGGGGAAGTCAACCGGGGAGATACATTTATGAACAACAACATCTCTACCTTTTTGAAGCAAGAACACCGTCATATTCATTCCTTCATATCTCATACTCAAAGTTCAAAGATACACTTCCGCAACTCTGATAAATCAATGAACTTCCTCAAATCATCAAGTTGTTGATCAAGATTAAAGTTCTACATGAGGAAGATTGCAAGCTGTCAAGAAAGTATGAGTATGTTGGTCAGAAGCTTTAAAAGACAAATCAAGATGGATTCACGGTAAAGAATGATGATATGAAAAGATCTCAAAGGCAAAGTCAAAAAGGAAAATGGAAAGATCATGATCAAGATCTCTAGAGCATGATTGGAACAAGACCACTATTACACAACAAGATTCAAGACAAACGAGCATTAAAGTTCAAAGATCAAGGTCACAAGAGAGATCTCAATGATCATCCTTTAGGGGGAGATTGTTACGAATAGAAAAATGATGATCATTAGTGCGATCAAAGAGAGATCTCAATGATCGTCCCTTGGGGGAAGATTGTTAGGAATGATAAAAGTGACGATCTTATTGAGATAAAAGTCTTGTAATAAATAAAGAAATAATATTGTGTAATAGGTTAGGTGATAGGCTCGTGACTTAAATAAAGTCACGAGACCCAACAAATAGCTAAAAGCTAAGAAACAAGAGCTAGTAGCTCTTCCTTGTAATTGGGTATAAATACCCCATCACCACCTCATTAGTGGGGTGGGTCTTCTAATCTCATTCTAATCTTTTCTCTAATTCTCCTCCTCCCTCTTTCTCTCTCTACTTTCTATCTTTCTCTCTCTAGAATAAACACACACACAACACCTAAACAAATTATTTTTATAAATTCAAATCCGAATACTGTTGAACCCAAAACTTCAATCACACTCGAATTATTTTTCTGCAATTAAGAACCGTGATCTAAAATTATACCAACAAACACTACACCGCACAATTCTCACAAATACACCAACTTTGTTGAAATTATGCACAACCCATGATTTAAATTTGGAAGCCCAATACAAATTCGATAGAACAAACAATCAGGCCCAATATACACTTTTTGTCATTTATTTTGGATATCAAAAATGTCAGCCCAATTATTGTAACTAAGTGATCCAACCTAAAATCCACTCAAACCCTAAAATTGATTGATATATATAACAACACAGATAACCTAACCCTAAAACTTATAACACGCCACTCTTTTTATCACTTCTCACTTGACAGGAAGAAACACAGATACACATAATTCACTCTCACACACATATCAAACGCATACTTCTCTTCTTCCTTTAGATAAAACTCAGATCTAAAATTTACACTCACACTTATAACCCTAAAATCTCATACACCCCATTTACTTATCACTTTTGATTTTTCCACAAACTCAAGCACATCCAAGATATTGTTCACCGAAGACCACTTAAGAACTTTGTTTATTTCTTTTGAAAACCACTATTAAGATAAATTCAATCCTTTTCAAGGTCCATAAGATTTTGGGCTATTTGATATGTTATTTATCTCAGGTAGGTTCTTAGTGTCGATTTTTGTTTTTCATTTGAGTCCACATATTATTAAACCGAAACAAAGAGAAAGATTTGAACACTTTGTTGTTCTTGTTTTTTTGTTTAATTTTTGTATATCAAAACGAAGTTTGTGCTTTGGAAAAATTGATCTATGATGAAATGGCTTTGTGTGAAATGAAGATTTTTGATGATCTTGAGTATTTGTAAAAGATGCACACAAAAACAAACCGATTATGAGATCTTGACTTTCTTGAAAGATATTGACTTTCCGAGTTTGTTTCCGAGTTTAGTGACCGAGTTTGATTCAGATCTGTGATGAGTTGTCTCTTTTTGTGTTAAAGATCTTTTAAAGTTAATGAACGTATCGTTCAACACACAAACAGATTTAGTCTGAGATCACAAGGCTTTTGATTTTTGTGAATCTGCTTTTTCTTTTACTGATTTTGAAAACTTCTTGTTAAAGTCAGAATCCGTGATGATATTTCTCTTAAAACAACACACGGCGTGAGATTAAAAGAGAAACATTGAGATCTAATGAATCAATCAATTGGTTCGTTCCGAAAATGAGTAGATCTATGAAGAAAGGTGTTCAAAAATTTCAAATCTTTAAGATTTGTGACTTAAGTTTGAACATGAATCTGAGATATGTTAAGCTTCTTTTATTCTTTTTCTTTGATTTCAAAAACGGTAATAAACTCGGATCTAGATCGGATTGTGTTTACTTCTGAATTTGATATGTAAACAACTTTCGCCGAGTTTGACCAGTCAAAGTAAAATTTTAAAAGTCCAATTTCTTGTAAAAAATGGCAACAATACCGAGTTTGACCAATGACCACCGAGTTTGACCGTTGATCAAAAATTCTAAAACAAATTTTACTGAATTTGACCAGTCAACAATGTATTTTTGGTATGTTTTTAGTCATTTAAGTCCGTTTAGAATGGAAAATGGTATGTGTAATTAAGCACATACCAATTATCTAGCTATTTGATCTTCTTTTCTAGAGCAATTTCTCTATCAATATTTCTAGATTCTTCTTTCTTAAAATCATTTTTGAGAAGAGTAATTGTTTGCATTAAAGATTCATTTTCTTTTAAATGTTCAGAAAGAGTTTGTTCTTTATATCTTTCAAGCTTAGAAGTTAAAGTATCATTGACACTTTTATTGTCCAGATTTATCTTGGTACAATTAATTACTTGGGTTTTCAGTTGTTCAATCATAGATAATATCAGTGCATCTTGTTATGTAGAGGAGTTAGAATTCTGAACAGCTGTCTGTTGTGATTGTGAGGTTTCATGATTCACGATCTCGGGAGGTCGGGGAAGCTCAAAATAAGAATAAGCCATAGTAGAGAGGAGAGAGCATTTTCTAATTTTTAAAGTTTTATTAAAATGTAAAATGAAAGGAAATTACAAATGTGAGCTTCACCCTCTAATGTTCATTAGAGGGGTGTATTTATAGATAAAACACAAGGACACTTTGGACTAATTACACTTTTAGTCCTTGTGTTTTAACTTAAACATAAACTAGAGTAATTTCCATATAGACACCATATTTTTTATCCTAACAATCTTCCCCTAATATGGTGGCATATGGAATTACTTACAATGTATCCTACAAGTACAAATATAAATGCTTCAGCTTGTATCTTTCCATTACTTGCAGACGATACAATGTAATTTGTATAAACTGAGTTATCTTCCCCCTAGTTCATACTACATGTCTTCACATATCTTTCTTCATCTACTTCTTTTTGTCAAAGTTTTAGAATCAGCTTCCCCTCAAACCAACATCCGTAGAGTAAGCAGATACTGAAATTGTGATGTAGCTTCATAGAAGAAGAAGTAGAAGTAGAAGTAGACGAAGAAGTAGAAGATGAGAATCAGAGGATTAGAAGAA